>SNQJ01S0113687.1:13429-41790 GCA_010110895.2 Picea sitchensis
AAAACCCCAAAAATGACTAATAAAACTCTGAAAACGGATCATGGCTCATCCGGGCATGACCTCTTCTACATGTGGCCATAAGCTTCCCTGAGCTTCTCTTTGGAAAAAACACTTGTAAAAGTCCTCAAAAGCCTCTGAAACCTGTCCCAATGTGTTTAGAGCATATCAATTATCCAAAAATGATTATTCAATCACAGAAAACAAACATAGGCTCACCAAACCATGTCCTCCATCAATGAGGGCTTCAAGCTCCCTAAAGCTTGCTGAAACTTCAATGGTGAAAAACTTTCAGAAGAAGTCTTCAAATGGCCTTGAAAAAAACACCAATGGATCCAGCACGTCCAAAAACCCCTAGCTGGGATTTTACAGCACCTCAATCGGCCAAAAGATGAAGAAGTTAGGCCTCCTCCATTTTCCTCCTTCAAGCTTTCTGAAACTGGTTCGCCAAAACGCACCTCTGTGTGCATGAACCAAGAATACACTCCAAAATGCGCATTAAAACCTGGCAGTGGGCACAACCGCGCCAACGGTGCAAACCATAGAACGGTTAGGGTGCCTCTAGACCCTAACCACCAAGCTCTCGGGCATATGCAGTCCATGTGACCACGCGTTAGGGCTAAAAGGTGGTTAAGTCGGTTTTACAATTACCCGTGCTCCAAGTCGGGGTCACATGGTGTATAGCATAGAACCATGCATCATGTTAATCCTTGCGCGCCAACCATTACACCCCGCGCAATATGTATGGTCATATACAATAATACAAAGGACCGCGGGCCGGGGCTAAGACCCGGCCCGACCCTCGCCCGTTTATATAATCAAACAACTTTATAAACATTGAAAATGGATACATGGTAAGGCATATGGTGTAGGTGCATTGGTTGAACAGTTATGTGAAGTCGTTACATGGGGGGAGGTCCGGGGGTCGAACCCCACGAACCCCAACAAATTTTTATACAACCAAACCAAACAACCAATAAATGAGGGACACGTGGCGCCCATGGATTGGGCCACGTGCCCTTATACCATTCGCCACACAAATGACATGTGTCGTCTCCTCATTCGCCAACAGTCAACCAACCATTGCTTGCCACGTCATCTCCACGCATGTTGCTGACGTCACCCGACACGTAGGATGCTGACGTCATCCTGTGCCACATGTCACCCTTCCAGTGGTGACACGTGTCACCTCCGAATTGGTCCAACTGTACGCCCAAAAAGCCAAATCTGCCTGACACGTGTCACCACCAGAAGCTGCCACGTGTCCTGTATGGACTGCCACGTGTCTTGTACGGACCTGCCACGTGTCCTGTACGGACTTTCATGTGTCCTGTACGGACCTGCCACGTGTCATGTATGGACTGTACGGACAGGTACAGTCAGCATCAAATTTTTGCCTGTTTGGCTTGGCGAACAGATAGCGATATCTTCTCCATACGGACTCCATTTGAGAAAGTAAATATACCGTCGGAATCAAGAAGACGAGACGGACGCAATGGCACCATTTTCATCGCATTCCGAGCACTTTGAAAATTGAGCAAAATTTGATCCCCTGGTCCAGATTTTGATCAGGAAGAAGGAACAAATGTATAGCCAGATTGAGATCACGCTCCAAGGAGTATAGCAAGCACTCCAGTCTAGCCGAGCAATATCTACTACGTCTCTGCCAGAAGGAACAGTAGAAGAAGGAGATGAATCAGTCCAACTCCACAAGATTGTTGATACAGTCGAAGTACGCCTTCGACATGCTCAAGAGGAAAAAACACAGGCCACCCAGGCCCTCAAGAAGGCACAGGAAGGAATTATTGAGCAGCGTCAAGCAACACAATAAGAGAAGAATGCTCTCCAAGCAAAATTTGAAGACGATTGAGCAAAGGTCCAAAAAGAGAAAGAGTAGTTGATCGCGAAGCAAATCGGATTTGAAGAAGCAGACAACAGAGCATTTCACTCTGTGACTGGCTTAGAGCAGAAGGACGAAGAGCCCATTAAGCATAAAGTGATGAAGCTGGCTGAAGTTATTCAGCAGCTTCAACAAAGGGTCATGGGATTAAAGCTTCAGACCATACCACAGACTCTGCAAGAAGTGCAAGACCGGTGAGAATTGGACACTCAGAGTGTAGTCGATAGGATTAGAAAACTTGTTGCAGAATGAAAACAACTAAGTAACAAAAGTGCCCAGATATATGAGAAACTATCTGAAGACCCAGAGATGAAGAAACTGGAGTCCCAAATCCAGGAAGTGAAGCAGCACGTAGATACAGTACAGGCACAGCTCAAGCTCCTGTCACCTATCGAGAGGATGAAGAGATCCTAGGAACAACGAACTGCCCAACAACTTGTTCTTACCATGTAGAACAGAGTGATGGAAGTCACCCAGAAACTCTAGCCGAGCCGAGAGGAGGCATATATATTGTTTGAAGAAATTGAAGGCCAGGGAACACTACTGGAACAAGTAGTTGTTACAGTTGAGCAACAACTGGAAGGGCCTATCAGCGAAGTGGTTGTTCAAGAGTTCGTTGAACAAGAAGCAATAGCACAGAGACAAGTCGAAGCAGCTCAAGACCTTTGAGGCAACTTTACCCAGATCTAAGTGACTCGGGATGAGACACAGGTGAGTGTTGGGGGCTTGTTGGCCCTTGACCAAGTTTGAGGAAACACTTGGTCATATTTGACCATTTTTGGAACTTCGACAGCTTGTCAAAGACGGAGCGCAACGCGAAGCGGAGATCGTGGAAGCTAGACCCCTTTCTTGGGTCCTTTTTAGGATTTTGGGGATAATGTAATGGGTATGGGATGTCGGCCCATGGGTTTACCCATGTTTAGGCTTATTTTGTAAAGTATAAATAAGTAGCTAGGCAATGTAAGAGAGGTCGATAAGCTAAGTGCTAGTAAAGGCTTTGTGTATACTGTGTGACCGACTTGCAGAGCTAAGTGCAAGTGTTGTAAGTGCTAAGTGCACGGATTGTAAGAAGGCTCTGTGCTAAATCTACTCCGGGAAGGAGGATCTGGTGAGGTGTGCGCAGATCTCTTGTCCTATGCAGAGTACAAGTTTGAGCTATGTGCTGTAATCAGATTGAACAAAGTTAATAAAGAAGAAGAAGACTTTGTGGACATAGCCCCAGGGTGGGGGTGAACCATGGTAAACCTGTGTGTTGTACTCGGTGCCTCGACCTAATGTGTTTGTCTCTTTCCATGTGTTGTGCTTTGCTATGATATACATAGATAGATCTACTTTGCTTTGTGCTTCTTAGATGAATTAGTACAAGGGACAGGTTGAAGATAATACTTGTCAACTTGAGTGAAGGAGACTCGGAAGAAAATCACAACACTCGTTCTTGAAGATAAGACTCCAGGTTCCAGGTTTGACTGATTAAATTAATAAGTTTCCAATTTGCACATATCAAGTTTAATAATTTCTACATTACTAGTTGTGACAACAATCCTTGAAAGGTTTTTATTACTGCTAGATACAATGAATACTTGGAAGCATGTGAGTACTATTGATGTAAATGCTTATTGTACTTGGTCGCAAGATGAACTAACATCTCCTCTAGGAGATACTTTGCAGGATGCAACATTCATGAGACATATCATGGGAGCATATGGCTCTGAATATTATACAAACTCAGAGGGAGTCAAGCTTTAGAGGGAGAATGGAGACTCATAGAATTTCATATTCAGATGAAAGAGAGAGACATCTTCCAGTATTGTCAGACAAATGCCATGGGTTGATAAGGCTAGATCGAATATTCATAGTCTTCGAGGAGATATCAGATCTTATGGGAAGATTCCCTTGCTTAAGTAGACTTTGCTACAATGATCGAGGAGGAATACAGTCATAAGGACTGGGATATATATCTTTTCCTTGGTTCCGAGACCAAAAGGGAAGTCAATAGTGACTTCCAAGTTGATCTACAAGATCAAGCATGTTGCAGATAAATAGTCTAAAGATGTACAAATCCTGAGTTGTGTCTAGAGGATTCTCCTAGAAAGAGGGAGGAGACTATGACGAGATACTTGCTCCAGTATATTTCTACCGATGAACATGTAGCATATATGTTGACCAAGCCTCTGTCAGGGACAAGCTTAGAGTGGTCCAAATGTTTTTTTCGCCAGTAGCAAGAATTGATGTATTCCCCAATAGCGGGAAGTGATGTGATCCCCAGTAGTGGGAGCTACCCTAGCACAAGTTGGTATGCTATTCCAATGCAGGCTAGTATGTTAACCTAGCACAAGTTGGTATGCTACTCCAACGCAATATGGTATGTTACCCCAACGCAGGTTGGTATGCTACTCCAATGCAGGATGGTATGTTACCCCAACGCAGGTTGGTATGCTACTCCAATGCAAGATGGTATGTTACCCCAACGCAGGTTGATATGCTACTCCAACGCAGGATGGTATGTTACCCCAAAGCAGGTTGGTATGCTACTCCAACAAAGGATGGTAGACTACTCCAGTGAAATTGAAGAACTTATGATGTATGGATTCATGAAATTCAGTAAGACAATGGTTGAGGTTTGCAGAAGCGCAAAAGCAATGATGATGATCGTGCGAAGAGGAATACCTTCCTTGTTAAGAGGGAGTGTTAATTTTTTGAGTCAGATTCTGTGTGAGTTGACGAGTTACTAGTTCTGTATGGACTAGATACCAACTTGTAGTGTCAGAAATGATTCCCAGTTAGAGTGTCGATCAGTAGCATCGAAGGTTACTAGTTGGAGGGCCAACCAATAGTTTTGGAGGTGTTTTCCACCTAGATGGCTAATGGGTGGCTACGATGGTGATACTTGTTACATGATATGTTTGATCATATTATAGCCTGTGTGGATATGGTGATGCTACCTATAGACTGGTCTGCAAGACCATGTGAGTCTTTCCCATGCCATGTGAGATGGATAGATATGTTTGAGACCACTACATAAAGAACATCTTAGTTAATACCTCCCTAGCTAAGAGGGAGTGTTGATGTTTTAGTAGTTGCGGGAGGTATTAACCTCCATGTGTAACCTATGACTTAGAATAGAATATTCGAGAAGAAAGAGAACCATTCAACATATGTGTGGAAACCCTAGAATACAAGTCAGCCTAATAGAATAAATATTATTAATATTATCTTCCAGAAATACAAGTCGGCTCGACATGAAAAAGATAAACATAAAATATAAATACCAGAAAGTCAGGTCAACCCAGCCAGAAAAGTCATTGATCTAGGTGCATATTGGTGGCCACCCACTTGTTCCAACATGCTCCTTTTTCCAGTTCTTAGTTCAATACATTCTTCTGTACTTCTTTGTAATTGTGGGTTCAACACTTCCAAGGTTTTCTGGAGCCGTACACAACTTCTAGGTGGATACTGGTGGCCTCCCACCTAGTCCAACTGGCTTATTTTGTGTGTTTTCATATAAACACATCTTTTTGTACTTCCAGGGCCATTTGGATCCCTAAACAATGTTTTTTTGGCTCGCCATAGTCAAAATGTAGATGAATATAGAGTTTGATGGTGGAATGTGTAGTTCTCTGAAAGACATTTCCAATGGGCTATCACATGCCTAAAACGGAGGTTGTATGAAAAGGTTACGACCTCGAGAAGTTGAGGTACCAACTTACCCATAGGGGCCCACATGAATTTTGGCGTTTCACCTTCTAGGGTTAGGTTTTTGGATTTCTAGGGTTTTGTCATTCTTGTTCAACATAAAAAAGGCCTTCAAAGCGTCATTCTAATCATCTTCTTGCAAATGAGAGTAGCTGTTAGATCTCTTCTCAGAGATAAGATGCCACCATTATAGCGAGTCTTTCTCTCTGTATTTTTACTGTCTCTTTACATTTATTTCATTAATATAAATCAAGTATTGTTGTATTTATCTGTTTCTGGCAAGTTTCATGAGTATTTCATTGTTCAATAGAAGATATTGTTCACTGGATATCTGTTTTATCTCTATGTTTATTGTATTTAGTCTGTTAATTAGTTCGTTCTTCTCCTAAAACCGGATCAAGTTGGGTGGAAATGATGTGACATTGTCTATGGTTAAATGAGCATACCAAAATTTCAACATGAGGCCCTCAGGTTGCAAACATGGAGTACCAAGAGACAACTTGACCAACAATGTTCACTTGCACATATGTAGAACCGCTCCACCACCATAGATTCCAAATTCATCATGAGGGTATCCACCAAACCAGTTGGCTTCCGGGAGACATTGGGTCCCTCTCCATGAGGTACATGCCAGGTATTATGGTGAGGGTCATTTAAATATTTGAGGCATTTGAGTTTGTTGCATCTATTACTTCTTTGGATTATGTAACGTTTGTTTGGATATCATGCTCTTTTCCCTATTTCACTTTGGTGGTTTACTTTGCACCCTAGTAAGTGGGTCACCCTTAGGAATAGGTGTGTTACTGGGAGGTCCTCTCGAAGAACCATCATGCCATTCTCGATCATACTTGTCACTTTCTACACTTCATCCTCTCATCTCCTTATGTTTTTGGATTTTCGGGTGTATTGGACCAAGGGGTTGTCCCTCGTTTCGTGGGAAGAAGGGGTTGAAGACCCATAGGGGAGATGGGTGGAAAACGATAAAAGCCTAATTATGAACCTTCCATATGCTCTCCCAAACAGGTCTTGAGAGAAATGAGACGCTTCTCCTAAAAATTCAAAGACCTAGGAAAGCAAACACATAACATAAATGTCCCATTTGATTGAGGGATTTACACAAAGTGTGTTACAAGCTAGACTATACCCCCATGGCACTATGTGTACTTATCCCTACATGTGACACTTTGGTACTGCCTCCTAAGATAATCAATTCACCTTAGGGAGTACACAATGTTTGGACCTTAATTAATTAAGGGGAATAAATGGGCTTGGAAAAAAAATGCATTGAAAAAGAAGGTGCAACACACCCTCTACAAAGGCACCCATAAATGAGACACTACAACCCCTTGTATGTCATGAACCCCATGCCAAACAATTTCCCCCCATCCATGACACCTCATCCACATGATTTAGAAAGAGGTCCACACGGGAAACACCCCTAAACCTGAGGTACAATTCACCCAATAGGTCATTTTGTCAACCCTCCCATACCTAAACTTGGCAAATTGCATAGGGTTTTCAAGCACTTGTTTATTTTGAGAAGGTAGTCTAGATTTACATGCCTTGATGACTCTTTTATTGATTTTATTTACTCATCATGATGCATTTGACTTGTGATCCTTGGAGGGCGTATTCATTTTTCTTTGCAGTACCTAGTCGGTGAACAATTTTGGAAGAACAAGCCTGGCTTGGGCTTCCTTGGGGATTGAAGCCCACAAGTTGGATGCAAGGGGGCCACACTCCATATGATGATGAAATTACTTTGGAGGCCTATAGGACACCTTGGAGGATCTTACTTAGCCCCTACATCCCAAACGATTTTCTTGAAAGGGCCAAAACTTCACCTTTTGAGGGCTTGACGCCACCCTATTGCTAGGGTTTGGTGTTGATTGGTGACACTTGGAACGTTTTGGAGGAAAAGGCCCATGGATCATGGAAGAAAGGCTTTGGTTGAAGACTATTTTCCATTTGAATCCTAGTTCTCCCTTCTCTAACTCAACGACTTGACCAAAAGTGCCAAACGTTTCCCAAAAAAAGGGTGACGTCTTGTTTTTAGGGTTTCTCTTATGTGAAAAATATGAATTAAATAATATTACTTTTGTAAAGGGGAAAGGAAGGGTTGTTGACCCCTTATAAAAAATTTTACCCTAAGTTTTGTGGACAACCCATATTTTAGAGGATTTGTATAAATAGAGATCATCTCTATTCCATTTTCATGATAACTCTCCCATTGTGAGAAGACTCCTAGCTAAAATTTGCACCCTCTTTGGGAAATATCTCTCTCTTGTGCTTGTGTTATGGTTTCTCTTTGATATTGGTGGATCAAGTGATGCTCTATCTCTAGTGTATCTATTCTCTTGCATTTGTGGTGGATTAATTTTGGTAAAAATGAGGTTTATCTTATTGATGCTTGGACTAGGTAAGGAATTTATCTTATTGTTGCTTCATTGTTTGGTTAAAAGTTTGATTTCATATACTTATTGGGGAGTATAGTGGCATACAACCTCACCATGTCCATCATTTTGGTTCTTGGAATAATTTGTTTCATACTTGGTTTTACCATGAGAAGTAAAAGGGCTTATACCCTCCTAGTACTTCCTAGTTAGCCTTGCTTGCCTTGGGAAGCAAAACGAATTACACCCCCAAGGAGATATAATTGATAAATCATTACTTATTTGACTCCATACCCCAATAGCTAAAGGAACTAATCTAATTTCATTGGAGAAATAATATCTTGCATTTGTAAATGTGAAAACTTGGGATTTTGAGATTGTCTAAATTGGAAGTTGTTCTAGCTGCTTGAGGCCTCCTAAAGCCCTGAAGTCGTATTGTTTCTCTAAGAAATTATTGCTGCTGTTATAACAATAAAGCTACTTCCAATAGGTATGCAACAAGCCCTAAACATTTTCTTGAATAACTCACAATTCAACCGTCAGAATTTGCCAATATTTTGCCCCTACAATATACTGGTCCTAGCACATTTTTTTGGTGGATTACTTGCTATTTTTGGTGGCTGATTTTTCTGTTGTAACAATTTTTTTTCTACATCCATAAGGCTGAATAATATCTCTACAGTACTTGTTTCTTACAACCTTTTTTCATTGCTAAAGTCTTATGCTTCTATACTAGAGTTTTACTAGTGTTTAGCTAGCCTATCTCTTGCACCATTTGGTAGACTTTTAGCATTTTTTTAGCAGCTCTAACAACTTTGTACTTGCTAATATAATTTGTTTTTGACTGCTACAAATAGAGACAACAAGCTTAACTTGATTTTCCACCTAACATATAGCTTGTACAGTTGGCTTTTCTCGTGTCTCAGGTAGGTGCAAACACTTTCCGCAGGTACCCAAAGACTTGGAAAAATTAAACCACTTTTGAGATGTTCCATTAAAGCCATATTACACTTAGCAACTTGACCTATAGGGGAATTATTCTCATCATATCAATTTCCATCTCATTCCCCCAAGGTTTACCCGAGATTCCCCCCTTGAGGTGATCACTTCACCTCTAAAGTGACAAGAATACCAATTTGAGGTGATGGTGGGTAGTTGTTCTCTTAGTTGTAGCAAAAATGTGGTTTGGGTCGGGATTTTCCCAACCTACAACTTGTGAAATAACACAAACCATATTCATAACTATCTCCACAATATCTCCATGAATCTCTTAACAGATTTCCATCCCTAACTCTTCTCATTTCTCTTTATCTCTCACTCTCACGTAGACTTCTAGAATTAGTCTACATTATTACGATTCCATCATATTATTTAGACATTATTAAACATCACAAGTAGGAGTTATTTCATTATACTCCCCCTTTAATGAACACTTGTGATTTCAATATGCAATCATCATCTTTGTTCTTCTCTAGTCCCATTTTCATCTTCAGTCCTTCCTTCTTTTTCCTTGATCTTCTTCATATTGTACCTGCAAACATAAACAATGTTTGTTGAAGTCCATTTAAAAATATTACCATCCACCGAAGTACATGGGCCACCAACTGCTGTATCCTCCAGTTCTCAAGGAAACATTTTCTTGTACATGGTTCATCGACCATTATTTAGTCACATGTTTGCATACTTGTGCCTTTTATTCCCCCGCATCATCATCTTCATCCTGGGTTTTTCATCTTACCCATAACCATTTTCTTGATGCTCCTACATCAGGGAGACTTACTCCAATCTATTTTAACTCTTCCTCCATCATTTTCCCAACCCTCCCCATTCTAAAGGGAGGAGAGGATCAACATGGGTCAGTTGTTTATATGTGGTACCCTTGTGGCTTCATTGTTCTTGAATACTTGGATGGGGATAGAATCAACTCAAAATATCTCACTATATGCAAAACATATATTAACAAGGACAAATAACATATATACAAATATAACTCATTATATATTTACAAATTCTCTAGGTTTTGATATAGTGACTTGAAGAACATATGTGATTTGTTGGTGATACTAAAGAATTGAATAGTTATTCAAGTTTGTTGTGGGATCAAAACACATATAAACTCTTTATTCTCTATTCCCAAGTCCACTACCAAATATGTTGGTTTGTAGAATCTAAGGCAATGTGGTTAGGTTTCCCAAAAATTAATAGTCAATTTCAATATTCAAAGATGCTTCTGATGACATTTGAATACAAAATACCAATATTACTACATTGTCTAGTTTTGAAACTATGACTTGTCTAGTAGAAATATTGAAATTTAAGTTCTTTATATCATACATTTGGTTTAAGTACTATCTCTTGATTTTCTTATCTTCCTGCACACATATCGAATTGACAAATACCTTTAGTCTTTGTTTGTAAACCCTAATATAGAAATACACATCAATAAATTGCAAATTGAATCTATGAAATGTAGGAAGGTAATCATGAATTCAAATGCGTTTATATTATAATGTCATGTTCTTAAAAAAATAAGTATTACTCTTCCAACATAGATCAAAATCTCCCCTGGTCCAGGTTTCTACCTCTCAACAATGTACTACCTGTAAAAAGATAATGAATCTTCCTAAAATGTTTTGTGCATCAAAATAACTGCTCACATAATAAGATGTGATTGTTTGTGTAGAATTTAGGCATCAATTTAAATTCCATACTCATGTTGCCAAAGAGGTATTGATTTACGGTTTAAAAATCAGAACCTAATGAAACAAGAATTCTTGTTACTACTATGATCATATAAAAATCCAACACAATACTAAATCTTAGATGTCAATAAAAGATGATATTTTACTTGAGGCTTGATCCATAGTGAGATAAATTTTTTGGGCATTATTCAACAATCTAGCAGTTCCCTCTAAGATTTTGAAATTATTTTTGAAGATATAGGATTCTTTTGCGAGAATTATTTTGGATTACCCACAGTAGGAGGCATGTTGTGATTGAAGTTTCAAATCCAATACTATGATTCATCTTCAAGTCTTGATCGACGTTTTGAATCCAATACCAAGATTCATCTTCAGGACAACAAGTCCTGAAGATGAATCCTGGTATTGGATGTGAAACTTCGATGACAACATGACTCCTACTGTGGGTAATTCAGAAAAATTCTCGCAAATTTCACACCATATCTAGAGTATTCTATTAAGCATAGAATCAGAATGAGGACTAAACGTATATACACTAACTCTCCTAAATATCTTCTAAATCCCAATAGGCTTACACAACTCTTGAGCATGTAAAACAATGAGTAAGGCATCCATTTTGTTCAATAATTAGTATAACTTTAATTATGCTTAATAGAGGCCCATGTTTTCACCTTAAGTTCAAATATATGCACCAACTGTTTATAAATGTTCAGGACCTACTTCAATTACTACTAACATGGTCTTCATTAGAGTGAATTTGCACCCAAGATCAATTTGAATGGGGTGTATCTCACCATGGTAGAGGACACTCCAAGCCTCATATGAATCCATTCTTCTTCACCAAACCACTTGATTTTATTGAAGTCTATCATTTTTGTTATCATACATTATTTCTCTTGAAACATCGTGATATTATATAACATTGAAGTCAACCATATTATTAACTTTTTAATGTCACAATGTAACATAATATTGAAGTCGACCTCTTAAAGTTGCAATGTGATATAATATTGTGGTCACTCATAATGTCACAATCTGACATTTCATTTCAGTCAACTTATTGATGTCACAATGCGATATAATTTTGAATTCAACCTCTTAATATTTCAATGTGACATAATATTGAAGTCATCTTATTAATGTCACAATGTGACATAATATTGAAGTCATATTATTAATGTCACAATGTGACACAATATTGAATTCAACCATAATGTTGCAATGTGCAATGATATTGAATTCGACCTGTTATATGGTCACAAAAATATATAAGAACGATGTTCAATCAAAATCTGGGCAATCATAAATATAGTCATATTATATCTACTTAAATTATTATTACTGAAATGTTACAATATGTTGCAACATTGAAGCAAACCATACCATTAACCTCAAACCAAACCTCTTACATTATTACTCTTCAACGTCACAATGCGACATTTCATCAAATACAACTAGGTTTATAACATAGTTACCAACTTAACGAGAACTCTATAGAGTTCTCGTTTTTTTGGGTGTCCAATTTTTTACCCCATTTTTGATGTATCTATCACTATTTTGAGTGTGATTGCAGGAGAAGAGATATCTTACAATCGTAGATCCAGAGGGATCTCAGATCCAACACATTCATAAGAACAACACACTCTAGATTTAATTCTTTTGATATGCCTCTAATTGTTATGGCATTATTTTGATCTTATGAACATCTAGGTTTCATTTTTAACTATTGAAGTTATGATTATCATACTATTCTCTGGTCAAAGTTAAAGTTAGAAACTACCTTTAGTCAAAGTATTAGATTGATTAAGGTTGAGATTTTAGATTTTCTTTGTATTATATTCTCTAACTCAGATTTCTATCAAGAAAGCATATTGTCATTAGTACAGGGGACATGTTGAAGATAATACTTGTCAACTTGAGTGAAGGAGACTCGGAAGAAAATCACAACACTCGTTATTGAAGATAAGACTCCAGGTTCCAGGTTTGATTGATTAAATTAATAAGTTTCCAATTTGCACATATCAAGTTTAATAATTTCTACATTACTAGTTGTGACAACACTCCTTGAAAGGTTTTTATTACTGCTAGATACGTTGAATACTTGGATGCATGTGAGTACTATTGATGTAAATGCTTATTGTACTTGGTCGCAAGATGAACTAACATCTCCTCTAGGAGATACTTCTTGTTTTGATTCCAGGTAGGTCACCTTGGTAACAATATGATGATTACCATGAGATTGTCTTTTATTCTTGTTGACATAGATATGTTCTTATGAAAATGCTATTATACTTTTTGTTCTTGTTTCTCTTGACTTGGGAAGGTTATTTTATAAATTCCATGGAGGTTACCATGGAGGAATGATTGATCACAACACTAGAAGAGTGTTGTTCCTATTTCTTATTATAGTATTTTTATTTTGTCTCTTGTTCCAAGTAGGTCACAAGCAATAGCTCTGAGAAGGAGCTATTGTGATTATTGTTCTAGTTCTTGTTTTTATTACAAGAGTATTATTCTTGTATACTATTTTCCCCTTTTTTGTCCTTGTTTCAGGCATTCCATAGGTGATAACTCTTAGGGGAGATATAGTGACAGTTGCAAGAGACAACATATTAGATGGTCTCTAGTTTGAGACATGGAGTAGACTATCTATATAAGAAGTTGTATACAGGACCTTATACATCCATGTACCGAAGAAGAAGAAGACAAAGAAGGGTACTTTTGTGGGATTTTGATTATCTCATATGGAGATTGATTGCAAGGAGAAAAAGGCTCCAAGGATAACCGAACAAATCCCTCTAGTGTAGTTGATCAATCCTAAAATTAGGAAGAGTTAGTAGAGCCAGAAGGGCCTACCCAGAATCATTGTAGTAACCAGGAAGAGACTAGTGTGGTCCCATGAAACTTTGCAGGATGCAACATTCATGAGACATATCATGGGAGCATATGGCTCTGAATATTATACAAACAAAGAGGGAGTCAAGATTCAGAGGGAGAATGGAGACTCATAGACTTTCATATTCAGATGAAAGAGAGAGACGTCTTCCAGGACTGACAGACAAATGCCATGGGTTGATAAGGCTAGATCGAAGCTTCATAGGCTTCGAGGAGATATGAGATCTTATGGGAAGATTCCCTTGGTTAAGTAGACTTTTCTACAATGATCGAGGAGGAATCCAGTCATAAGGACTGGGATATATATCTTTTCCTTGGTTCCAAGACCAAAAGGGAAGTCAATAGTGACTTCCAAGTTGATCTACAAGATCAAGCATGTTGCAGATAAATAGCCTAGAGATGTACAAAGCCTGAGTTGTGTCTAGAGGATTCTCCTAGAAAGAGAGAGAATACTATGACGAGATACTTGCGCCAGTATATTTCTACTGATGAACATGTAGCATATATGTTGACCAAGTTTCTGTTAGGGACAAACTTGGAGTGGTCCAAATGTTTTTTTCTCCAGTAGTGAGAATTGATGTATTCCCCAGTAGCGGGAAGTGATGTGATCCCCAGTAGTGGGAGCTACCCCAGTGCAAGTTGGTATGCCACTCCAACACAGGCTGGTATGTTAACCTAACACAGGTTGGTATGCTACTCCAATGCATGATGGTATGTTACCACAATGCAGGTTGGTATGCTACTCCAATGCAGGATAGTATGTTACCCCAACGCAGTTTTATATGCTACTCCAACATAGGATTGTATGTTACCCCAAAGCAGGTTGGTATGCTACTCCAACAAAGGATGGTAGACTACTCCAGTGAAAGTGTAGAACTTGTTAACTCCCAAAATAGCACCGTCATTTTGGTCAAGTTCTATGGTGGATAGCATGGCTATTGAAATTGGATGCTTTTATAGCTATTGATAGTTTCCTCAATTCATTGTTGGGTCTTCTAGCTGCAAAATTTTAGATTTTGGTTTGACTTAAAAATAATTTGGATTGTAAAGTCTTCTTTTTCAAAATTGTCATTTTTACTTTCCACAGCTAACTTGTTTTCAAAAGGTTCATTGTGAACTGTGGAAGTTACTTACTCAACGATAAAGTCGTTTCATCGGTTAGCCTTATTTGTTGAAAGTGTCAAATTAAAGGTTCTTAGAAATTGGTTCGGGTGAAGTTGATAACGTCAAGATGCATGCTTTCAGCGACTAAGGGAGGGTCTTCTACAAAGGTGTGCTTGTGGAAAGTGCATACTCATGACTAGCAGAAGACTTACAAGAGACGCGAGGAAAGTCAAAGTTATCAACAACTAACGGAGTGCGTACTCGAATTAGGCAACTATCGGATCAAATCTTTGTTTCCATATCGGACCTTTGTTCACAAAGGATCATTTGGGGTTTTAGTTGCAAATGGAAAATGATGATTAAACTTGCAGGAAACTTTTCAATACCTTCCTGAGCTCCAGATTAATATCTGACAACACCATTGGAAAGTTGATATTCTCTAGATGTCGATCGACTATTCATATATGAAAAATGGATTTTTATGACAGAAATTCGATTTTGAAAATCTGTCGAAAACTTTCAACGACCTTGATGAGAATTTTTGACTAGTATTTGTGGAAGGTGGAGACTCTCAACTGACGGGAAGCGTTTTTCTGAACTATCGCATTGTGGAAACCTATGACCAGAATATTACAAGTTTAAGCCCAGATGCAGATTTTTGAATCAAGCTGAGATGGAAACCTTTTAGACTAAGGCATATTGGTGGATTATTCCATCAAATCAAAAAGGCTATTTTGGGAAAGAAAGTCAAAGAGAGGAGTCTTTGGTCAGAGTTTTGGTCATTTTGAAATGAATATTAGGAATGAATGAAACTGACTCATCAAATTGATTTGTAATCTTTATGGAGGAGCCTTGGAGGCTAGTCATCACTTCACCAATTGTTAGAACAGATGTTGGACCAGCCCATGAAGATCACCCTCATTTTGGGGATTTATCTCTACATTTGTGTAAATTAGTTTTTTTACTATTTTTAGCAAAAGCCAGTCCATATTTTTTAGGATCGAGAACATCTTGTAAAAGCTATAAGGCTACATTCTGAAGACTAAGAGGAGGTCATTTTTTTGGATACAGAATATCATGTAATTATTGATGCTAATTCTAAAATCCTGAGTTTTTCTTTCTCTTTTTTGATATCGGTTTTTCCACCTTCTTTACGTACTTTTATCGTCCTGGCCTTGAATGACTATTTATCTCATTGTTTGGCTCATAGCTTGATAAATAGTTTCTTCATTTCTTATTAGACCCTACATTGTGTCTTGGTTTATGAGCAATTTGTTCTTAAGTGGGCGAAGAACAAATTTATTTACTGATTATCAATCCATGAGAGAATTGGTTCATTTGTTTATCATCTTGGTTGTCTGAATACCATGTTTGAAATGATTGAGTTATCATTATCATCTTGACTGTCTGAATACCATGTTTGAATTGAGTTATCCCACTGATCAATCTACATAAAACACAAAAAACATTTTTACTTGAAGTTACCAAGCACCTTTGGTCTACAACCACAAAGGGTTTCTTGGAGTGATAACAGAACTTATGATGTATGGATTCATGAAATTCAACAAGACAATGGTCGAGGTTTGCAGAAGTGCAAAAGCAATGATGATGATCGTGCCAAGAAGAATATCTTACTTGTTAAGAGGGAGTGTTAAATTTTTGAGTCAAATTATGTGTGAGCTGATGAGTTACTAGTTCTGTATGGACTAGATACCAACCTGTAGTGTCGGAAATGATTCCCAGTTAGAGTGTCGATCAGTAGCATTGAAGGTTACTATCTGGAGGGCTAACCAATAGTGTTGGAGGTGTTTTCCACCTATATGGATAATGGGTGGCTACGATGGTGATACTTGTTACATGATATGTTTTATCATATTATAGCCTGTGTGGCTATCGTGATGCTACCTGTAGACTGGTCTGCAAGACCATGTGAGTCTTTCCCATGCCATGTGAGATGGATGGATATGTTTGAGACCACTACATAAAGAACATCTTAGTTAATACCTCCCTAGCTAAGAGGGAGTGTTGATGTTTTAGTAGTTTCGGGAGGTATTAACCTCCATGTGTAACCTGTGACTTAGAATAGAATATTCCAGAAGAAATCAAACCGTTAAACATATGTGTGGAAACCCTAGAAGACAAGTCAGCCTAATAGAATAAATAATATTAATATTATCTTCCAGAAATACAATTCGGCTTGACATGAAAAATATAAACATAAAATATAATTACCAGAAAGTCAGGTCGACCCAGCCAGAAAATTCATTGATCTAGGTGGATATTGGTGGCCACCCACTTGTTCCAACATGCTCCTTTTTCCAGTTCTTAGTTCAATGCGTTCTTCTGTACTTCTTTGTAATTGTGGGTTCTACACTTCCAAGGTTTTCTGGATCCGTACACAACTTCCAGGTGGATACTGGTGGCCTCCCACCTAGTCCAACTGGCTTATTTTGTATGTTTTCATGTCAACACATCTTGTTGTACTTCCAGGGCCGTTTTGGATCCCTAATCAATGTTTTTTGGCTCGCCATAGTCAAATTGTAGACGAATATAGAGTTTGATGGTGGAATGTGTATTTCTTTGAAAAACCTTTTCAACGGGCTATCACGCGCCTAAAACGGAGGTTGTATGCAAAATTTACAACCCCGAGAAGTTGAGGTACCAACTTACCCATAGGGGCCCACATGACTTTTGGCGTTTCACCTTCTAGGGTTAGGTTTTTGGATTTCTAGGGTTTTTTAATTCTTGTTTAAAATAAAAAAGGCCTTCAAATCCTCATTGTAATAATCTTCTTGCGAATGAGAGTAGCCATCACATCTCTTCTCAGAGATAATATGCCACCGTTATAGTGAGTCTTTCTCTCTGTATTTTTACAGTCTCTTTAGAATTATTTCATGAATAGAAATCAAATATTGTTGTATTTATCTGTTTTTGGCAAGTTTAATGAGTATTTCATTGTTCAATAGAAGATATTGTTCACTGGATATCTATGTTATCTTTGTGTTTATTTTATATAGTCTTTTAATTAGTTTGTTCTCCTCCTAAAACCGGATCAGGTTGGGTGGAAATGATGTGACATTGTCTATGGTTAAACGAGAATACCAAAATTTCAACATGAGGCCCTCAGGTTGAAAACATGGAGTACCAAGAGACAGCTTGGCCAACAATGTTCACTTACACATATGTATAACCGCTCCACCACCATAGATTCCAGATTCATCATGAGGGTATCCACCACACCAGTTGGCTTCCGGCAGACATTGGGTCTTGCTCCATGAGATAAAAGCCAGGTATTATGGTGAGTGTCGTTTCAATATTTGAGGCATTTTAATTTGTTGCATCTATTACTTCTTTGGATTATGTAACGTTTGCTTGGACAACATGCTCTTTTCCCTGTTTCACTTTGGTGGTTTACATTGTGCCCTAGTAAGTGGGTCACCCTTAGGAATAGGTGTGCTACTGGGAGGTCCTCTCGAAGAACCATCATGCCATTCCCGATCATACTTGTCACTTTCCGCACTTCATCCTCTCATCTCCTTATGTTTTGGGATTTTCGGGTGTATTGGCCCAAGAAGGGGTTGTCCCTCATTTCGTGGGAAGAAGGGTTTGAAGGCCCAGAGGGGAGATGGGTGGAAAATGATAAAAGCCTAATTATGAACCTTCCAGATGTTCTCCCAAACAGGCCTTGAGAGAAATGAGATGCTTCTCCTAAAAATTCAAAGACCTAGAAAAACAAACACATAACATAAAAGTCCCATTTGATTGAGGGATTTACACAAAGTGTGTTACAAGCTAGACTATACCCCGATGGCACTATGTGTACTTCTCCCTTCAAGTGACACCTTGGTACTTCCTCCCAAGATAATTGATTCACCCTAGGGCATACATAGTGTTTGGACCTTAATTAATTAATGGAAACAAATGGGCTTGGAAAAAGGATGCATTGAAAAAGAAGGTGCAACACACCCTCTACAAAGGCACCCATAAATCAGACACTACAACCCCTTGTATGTCGTGAACCCCATGCCAAAAAAAATTCCCCATCCATGACACCTCATCCACATGATTTAGAAAGAGTTACACATGGGAAACACCCCTAAACCTGAGGTACGATTCACCCAATAGGTCATTTTGTCAACCCTCCAATACCTAAACTTGGCAAATTGCATAGGGTTTTCGAGCACTTGTTTATTTTGACAAGTTAGTCTAGATGTACATGCTTTTATGACTCTTTTATTGATTTGATTTACTCATCATGATGCATTTGACTTGAGATCCTTGGAGGGTGTATTCATTTTTCTTTGCAGTACCTAGTTGGTGAACAATTTTGGAAGAACAAGCATGGCTTGGGCTTCCTTGGGGCTTGAAGCCCACAAGTTGGATGCAAGGGGACCACACTATATACGGTGATGAAATTAGTTTGGAGGCCTATAGGACACCTTGGAGGATCTTACTTAGCCCCTACATGCCAAACAACTTGCTTGAAAGGGCCAAAACTTCACCTTTTGAGGGCTTGACGTCACCCTATGGCTAGGGGTTGGTGTTGATTGGAGACACTTGGCATGTTTTGGAGGAATAGGACCATGGATCATGGAAGAAAGGCTTTGGTTGAAGACTATTTTCCATTGGAATCCTAGTGCTCCCTTCTCTAACTCAATGACTTGACCAAAAGTGCCAAACATTTCCCAAAAAAGGGGTGACGTCTTGTTTTTAGGGTTTCTCTTATGTGCAAAATATGAATTAAATAATATTACTTTTGTAAAGGGGAAAGAAAGGGTTTTTGACCCCTTATATTTTTTTTTACCATAAGTTTTGTGGACAAACCATATTTTAGAGGATTTTTATAAATAGAGATCATCTCTATTCCATTTTCATGATAACTCTCCCATTGTGAGAAGACTCCTAGATGAAATTTGCACCCTCTTTGGGAAATATCTCTCTCTCTTGTGCTCATGTTATGGTTTCTCTTTGAAATTGGTGGATGAAGTGCTGCGCTATCTCTAGTGGATCTCTTCTCTTGCATTTGTGGTGGATTAATTTTGGTAAAAATGAGGTTTATATTGTTGATGCTTGGACTAGGTAAGGAATTTATCTTATTGTTGCTTCATTTTTTGGTTACAAGTTTGATTTTATAGACTTCTTGGGGAGTATAATGGCATACAACCCCACCATGTCCATCATTTTTGTCTTGGAATAATTTGTTTCATACTTGGTTTTACCAAGAGAAGTAAAAGGGCTTACACCCTCCTAGTACTTCCTAGTTAGCCTTGCTTGCCTTGAGAAGTAAAAGGGATTACACCCCCAAGGAGATAGAATTGATAAATAATTACTTATTTGACTCCATAACCCAATAGCTAAAGGCACTAATCTAATTTCATTGGATAAATAATATATTGCATTTGTAAATGTGAAAACTTGGGATTTTGAGATTGTCTAAATTAGAAGTTGTTCTAGCTGTTTGAGGCCTCCTAAATCCCTCAAGACGTATTGTTTCTCTAATAACGTATTTCTTCTGTTATAAAAATAAATCTACATCCAATAGGGCTGCAACAAACCCTAAACATTTTCTTGAATAACTCACAATTCAACCGTTAGAAGTTGCCAATATTTTGCCCCTACAATATACTAGTCCTAGCACATGTTTTTGGTGGATTACTTGCAATTTTTGGTGGCTGATTATTCTGTTGTAACAATTTTTTTTATTCAGCCATAAGGCTGAATAATATCTCTACAATACTTGTTTCTTACAACCTTTTTTCATTGCTAAAGTCTTATGCTTCTATACTAGAGTTATACTAGTGTTTAACTAGCTTATCTCTTGCACCATTTGGTAGACTTTTAGCATTTTTTTAGTAGCTCTAACAAATTTGTACTTGCTAATATAAAAAAAAAATTATTGCTGCAAATAGGGACAACAAGCTTAACTTTATTTTCCACCTAACATATAGCTTGTACAGTTGGCTTTTCTCATGTCTCAGGTAGGTGCAAACACTTTCCGCAGGTACCCAAAGACTTGGAAACCTTAAACCACTTCCGAGATGTTCCATTAAATCCATATTACACTTAGCAACTTGACCTATCGGGGAATTCTTCTCATCATTTCACTTTTCGTCTCATTCCCTCAAGGGTTACCCGATATTCCCCCCTTGAGGTGATCACTTCACTTTTAAAGTGACAGGAATACCTATTTGAGGTGATAGTGGGTAGTTGTTACTTAGTTGTTGAGGAAATGTGGTTTGGGTCGGGCTTTTCCCAACCTACAACTTGTGCAATAACACAAACCATATTCATAACTATCTCCACAATATCTCCATGAATCTCTTAACAAATTTCCATCCCTAACTCTTCTCATTTCTCTTTATCTCTCACTCTCACGTAGACTTCTAGAATTAGTCTACATTATTACGATTCCATCATATTATTTAGACATTATTAAACATCACAAGTAGGAGTTATTTCATTATACTCCCCCTTTAATGAACACTTGTGATTTCAATATGCCATCATCATCTTTGTTCTTCTCTAGTCCCATTTTCATCTTCAGTCCTTCCTTCTTTTTCCTTGATCTTCTTCATATTGTACCTACAAACATAAACAATGTTTGTTGAAGTCCATTTAAAAATATTACCATCCACCGAAGTACATGGGCCACCGACCGCTGTATCCACCAGTTCTCAAGGAAACATTTTCTTGTACATGGTTCATCGACCATTATTTCGTCACATGTCTGCATACTTGTACCTTTTATTCCCCTGCATCATCATCATCATCATCATCATCATGATGTTCATCTTGGGTTTTTCATCTTACCCATAACCATTCTCTTGATGCTCCTACATCAGGGAGCCTTACTCCAATCTATTTTAACTCATCCTCCATCATTTTCCCAATCAACCCCATTCCAAAGGGACGAGAGGATCAACATGGGTCAGTTGTTTAGATGTGGTACCCTTGTGGCTTCATTGTTCTTGAATACTTGCATGGGGATAGAATCAATTCAAAATATCTCACTATGTGCAAAATATATATTAACAAGTAAGGACAAATAACATATATACAAATATAACTCATTATATATTCACAACTTCTGTAGGTTTTGATATAGTGACTTGAAGCACATATGTGATTTTTTGGTGATTCTAAATAATTGAATAGTTATTCAAGTTTGTTGTGGGATCAAAACACATATAAACTCTTTATTCTCTATTCCCAAGTCCACTACCAAATATGTTGGTTTGTAGAATGTAAGGCAATGTGGTTAGGTTTCCCCAAAATTAATAGTCAATTTCAATATTCAAAGATGCTTCTGATGACATTTGAATACAAAATACCAATATTACTACAATGTCTATTTTTGAAACTATGACTTATCTAGTAGAAATATTGAAATTTAAATTCTTTATATCATACGTTTGGTTTAAGTACTATCTCTTGAGTTTCTTATCTTCCTGCACACATATCGAATAGACAAATACCTTTAGTCTTTGTTTGTAAACCCTAATCTAGAACTACACATCAATAACTTGCAAATTGAATCTATGAAATGTAGGAAGGTAATCATGAATTCAAATGTGATTATATTATAATGTCATGTTCTTAAAAAAATAACTATTACTCTTCCAACAGAGATCAAAATCTCCCCTGGTCCAAGTTTCTACCTCTTAACAATGTACTACCTGTAAAAAGATAATGAATCTTCCTAAAATGTTTTGTGCATCAAAATAACTACTCACATAATAAGAAGTGATTTTTTGTGTAAAATTTCCAGGAATCAATTTAAATCCCATACTCACGTTGCCGAAGAGGTATTGATTTACGATTTAAAAATCAGAACCTAATGAAACAAGAATTCTTGTTACTACTATGATCATATAAAAATCCAACACAATACTTAATATCAGATGTCCATTAAAGAGAATATTTTACTCGAGGATTGATCCATAGTGAGCTAAATTGTTTGGGCATTATTCAACAATCTAGCGGTTCCCTCTGAGATTTTGAAATTATTTTTGAAGCTAGAGGATTCTTTTGCGAGAATTATTTTGTATTACCTATAGTAGGAGTCATGTTGTGATTGAAGTTTCAAATCCAATACTATGATTCATCTTCAAGACTTGATCGACATTTCAAATCCAATACCAAGATTCATCTTCGGGACAACAAGTCCTGAAGATGAATCCTGGTATTGGATATGAAACTTTGATGACAACATGACTCCTACTGTGGGTAATTCAGAACAATTATCGCAAATTTCACACCATAGCTAGAGTATTCTATTGAGCATAGAATCAGAATGAGGACTAAACATATATGCACTAGCTCTCCTGAATATCTTCTAAATCCCAATAGGCTTACACAACTCTTGAGCATGTAAAACAATGAGTAAGGCATCCATTTTGTTCAATAATTAGTATAAATTTGATTATGCTTAATAAAGGCCCATGTTTTCACCTTAAGTTGAAATATATGCACCAAGATCAATTTGAATGGGGTGTATCTCACCATGGGAGAGGACACACCTAGCCTCATATGAACCCATTCTTCTTCACCAGACTACTTGATTTTATTGAAGTCTATCATTTTTGTTATCATACATTATTTCTCTTGAAACGTCGTGATATTATATAACATTGAAATCAACCATATTATTAACTTTTTACTGTCACGAAACATAATATTGAAGTCGACCTCCTAAAGTTGCAATGTGATATAATATTGTGGTCACTCATAATGTCACAATATGACATTTCATTTCAGTCAACTTATTAATGTCACAATGCGATACAATTTTGAATTCAACCTCTTAATATTGCAATGCGACATAATATTGAAGTCATCTTATTAATGTCACAATGTGACATAATATTGAAGTCATATTATTAATGTCACAATGTGACACAATATTGAATTCAACCATAATGTTGCAATGTGCAATAATATTGAATTCAACCTCTTATATGGTCACAAAAATATATAAGAATGATGTTCAATCAAAATATGGGCAATCATAAATATAGTCATATTATATCTGCTTAAATTATTATTATTGAAATGTTGCAATATGTTGCAACATTGAAGCAAACCATACCATTGACCTCAAACCAAACCTCTTACATTATTACTCTTCAATGTCGCAATGCGACATTTCATCAAATACAACCATATTATTATTTTTAAATGTCATAATGAGATGTTTCATTGAAGTCACCCATAGTAATATTTTTGAGATGTTACAATGTCACATAATATTAAGGTCAATCTCTTTAATTATTACTCTCAAAATGTTGCAATGAAACATAACATTCAATGTCAACTATGTTATCAACCTCAAACTTAGCCTCTTAAATTATTACTCTTGAAATATCACATGCCATTACATTGGTGTCAATTATATTATTACTTTTAAACTGTCACGATATGACATAATATTTAAGTCAACCTCTTCAAATTATCACTGTTGAAATGCCACAATATGCCATAATATTAAAGTTGAATATATTGACAACCTCATGCATAACCTCATATCGTTATTTGTAAAAAAATGTCACAATGTGACATGATATTGAAGTCAACCTCTTAAATTATTTCTCTTGTAATGTCACAATCTCATATAAAATTGAAGTCAACCATATTATCAACCTCTTAATGTCATAATATGACATAATATGAAAGTCAACCTATTAATGTCACAATCTAATACAATATTGTGGCCACCCATAATGTCATAATGTGATATTTCATTGAGGTCAACCTATTTGATATGCCACATAGGGAAATCATAATTAATTCCTCGTACTAGTTAGTTGTAAGTTAATAAATGCACAGTGCCTTAAGCACTGTGCATTTTTTGTTTATTGAAAAGTTGTGTAGTTAAAGTTCACTATGTAAAATAATCATCAAATTGTTCCTTTGTAAAACTATTTAAAGCTATTGTTAGAGAAATAAATGATAAGAAATGTGTTTGGACCTTTCCTTTTTCTATGTTATTCACATTGAAGTGTTTATTTATCTATTGCTACATTGTGAGCCTCATTATTTGGTATTAGAGCCTTCAATCAAGGCTTATCTACACTTGAATTTTGGTTTCTTATTTGGCCCAACCACCCACCTAGAATTTAATTTTGTTCAATCACTACGTTTATAACATACTTACCAACTTAACGAGAACTCTACAGAGTTCTCGTTTTTGGGGGGGTCCAATTTTTTACCTCGTTTTTTATGTATCTATCACTATTTTGAGTGTGATTGCAGGAGAAGAGATCTCTTACAATCGTAGATCCAGAGGGATCTCAGATCCAACACATTCATAGGAACAACACACTCTAGATTTAATTCTTTTGATATGTCTCTAGTTGTTATGGCATTATTTTGATCTTATGAACATTTAGGTTGCATTTTTATCTATTGACGTTATGATTATCATACTATTCTCTGGTCAAAGTTAAAGTTAGAAACTAACTTTAGTCAAAGTACTAGATTGATTAAGGTTGAGATTTTAGATTTTATTTGCATTATATTCTCTAACTCAGTTTTCTATCAAGAAAGCATATTGTCATTAGTACAGGGGATAGGTTGAGGATAATACTTGTCAACTTGAGTGAAGGAGACTCGGAAGAAAATCACAACACTCATTCTTGAAGATAAGACTCTAGGTTCTAGGTTTGATTGATTAAATTAATAAGTTTCCAATTTGCACATATCAAGTTTAATAATTGCTACATTACTAGTTGTGACAACAATCCTTGAAAGGTTTTTATTACTGCTAGATACGATGAATACTTGGCATCATGTGAGTACTATTGATGTAAATTCTTATTGTACTTGGTCGCAAGATGAACTAACATTTCCTCTAGTAGATACTTCTTGTTTTGATTCTAGGCAGGTCACCTTGGTAACAATATGATGATTACCATGAGATTGTCTTTTATTCTTGTTGACATAGATATGTTCTTATGAAAATGCTATTATACTTTTTGTTCTTGTTTCTCTTGTCTCGAGAAGGTTATTTTATAAATTCCATGGAGGTTACCATGGAGGAATGATTGATCACAACACTGGAAGAGTGTTGTTCCTATTTCTTATTATTGTATTTTTATTTTGTCTCTTGTTCCAGGAAGGTCACAAGAAATAGCTCTGAGAAGGAGCTACTGTGATTATTGTTCTCGTTCTTGTTTTTATTACAAGAGTATTATTCTTGTCTACTGTTTTCCCCTTTGTTTTCCTTGTTCTAGGCAGTTCATAGGTGATAACTCTTAGGGGAGCTATAGTGATAGTTGCAGGATGCAACATATTATATGGTCTCTAGTTTGAGACATGGAGCAGACTATCTAGATAAGAAGTTGTATACATGACCTTATACATCCATGTATCGAAGAATAAGAAGACAAAGAAGGTTACTTTTGTGGGATTCTGAGTATCTCATATGGAGATTGATTGGCAGGAGAAAAAGGATCCAAGGATAACCGAACAAATCCCTCTAGTGTAGTTGATCACTCCTCAAATTAGGAAAAGTTAGTAGAGCCAGAAGGGCCTACCCAGAATCATTGTAGTAACCAAGAAGATACTAGTGTGGTCCCATGAAACTTTGCAGGATGAAACATTCATGAGACATATAATGGGAGCATATGGCTCTGAATATTATAGAAAATCAAAGGGAGTCAAGCTTCATAGGGAGAATGGAGACTCATAGAATTTCATATTCAGATGAAAGAGAGAGACGTCTTCTAGGACTGACAGACAAATGCCATGGGTTGATAAGGCTATATCGAAGCTTCAGAGGCTTCAAGGAGATATGAGGTCTTATGGGAAGATTCCCTTTCTCAAGTAGAGTTTTCTACAATGATAGAGGAGGAATCCAGTCATAAGGACCGAGATATATATCTTTTCCTTGGTTCCAAGACCAAAAGCAAAGTCAATAGTGACTTCCAAGTTGATCTACAAGATCAAGCATGTTGCAGATAAATAGCCTAGAGATGTACAAAGCCTGAGTTGTGTCTAGAGGATTCTCCTAGAAAGAGGGAGAAGACTATGACGAGATACTTGCTCCAATATATTTCTACCGATGAACATGTAGCATATACGTTGACCAAGCCTCTGTCAGGGACAAGCTTGGAGTGGTCCAAATGTTTTTTCCTCCAGTTGTGAGAATTGATGTATTCCCTAGTAGCAAGAAGTGATGTGATCCCCAGTAGTGGGAGCTACCCCAACGTAGGTTGGTATGCTACTCCAACGCAGGCTGGTATGTTAACCTAACACAGTTTGGTATGCTACTCCAACGCATGATGGTATGTTACCCCAGCATAGGTTGGTATGCTACTCCAATGCAGGATGGTATGTTATCCCAACGCATGTTGGTATGATACTCCAACGCAATATGGTATGTTACCCCAACGCAAGTTGATATGTTACTCCAATGCAGGATGGTATGTTACCCCAAATCAGGTTGGTATGCTACTCCAGCAAAGGATGGTAGACTACTCCAGTGAAAGTGAAGAACTTATGATGTATGGATTCATGAAATTCAACAAGACAATGGTCGAGGTTTGCAGAAGCGCAAAAGAAATGATGATGATTGTGCCAAGAGGAATACCTTCCTCGTTAAGAGGGAGTGTTGAATTTTTGAGTCAGATTCTTTGTGAGCTGACGAGTTACTAGTTCTGTATGGACTAGATACCAACCTGTAGTGTCGGAAATGATTCGCAGTTAGAGTGTCGATCAGTAGCATCGAAGGTTACTAGTTGGAGGGCCAACCAATAGTTTTGGAGGTGTTTTCCACCTAGATGTCTAATGGGTGGCTACAATGGTGATACTTGCTACATGATATGTTTGATCATATTATAGCCTGTGTGGCTATGGTGATGCCTTCAAAGCCTCATTGTAATCATATTCTTGTGAATGAGAGTAGCCGTCACATATCTTCTTAGAGATAAGATGCCGCCATTATAGTGAGTCATGCTCTTTGTATTTTTACAGTCTCTTTATAATTCTTTCATTAATAGAAATAAAGTATTGTTGTATTTATCTGTTTCTGGCAAGTTTCATGAGTATTTCATTGTTCAATAGAAGATATTGTTCACTGGATATCTGTGTTATCTCTGTGTTTATTATATTTAGTCTGTCAATCAATTCATTCTGCTCCTAAAACTGGATCAGGTTGGGTGGAAATGATGTGACATTTTCTATGGTTAAACGAACATACCAAAATTTCAACATGAGGCCCTCAGGTTGCAAACATGGAGTACCAAGAGACAGCTTGACCAACAATGTTCACTTGCACATATGTAGAACCGATCCACCACCACAGATTCCAGATTCATCATGAGGGTATCCACCACACTAGCTTCCTTCCGAGAGACATTAGGTCTTGCTCCATGAGGTACATGTTGGATTACTGAGAGGGGGGGGTGAATCAGTAATAACGTAATTATAATCCTTTTTCTTCAAACATTATATCAATGTAGAATTATTATCCAATAATGAGCAGTAATAAATAAACAATCACTCACATGCACAGTACACCAGTCTTTTACGTGGAAACCCAAATCGGGAGAAAACTACAGAATGTTTTTTCTTATATGTCTTGAAGAATTACATTCATTGGAAGCACCAACTTCCTTTGTTTTCCAGCTGCAACTGGAAGGAGGTTCCAACCTCCTAGTTTCTCAGGCTACAACCTGA
>SNQJ01S0113688.1:28371-47632 GCA_010110895.2 Picea sitchensis
TATTGAAGAGATATGTACATGATTCTAATCATATAATTGACTGGTCTGTGATCCAGGTGGAACCGGAGGGAGAATTCCTGCTAGAACCTCAATGCATACTAGACATAAAGGAAACCCCACTCAGGAACCGAACCATTGCACAGGTCAAGGTGCAGTGGAAACATTTTGGCCCAGATGAGGCTACGTGGGAAATGGAAGATGCCATGAAACAGGCATATCCGATTTTGTTTACTTCTGAACATACACATCATATTGATAGATAGAACATCAAGGATGATGTTCCTTTAAGGGGGAGGTAATTTTAACACCCTTTTTCCCCCAGTCTGTAAAAATAACTATGTTGGCCAAGAACTATGGCAAACTTAAAGATGTGAATTTTTTATTTGACGGACCTTTGCATAAAAGGTCGATGAATGTAAATTATATAATGAATATGTGTTGCATGACTGTTGAGAGAGGGGATGTGCTAAAAGAAACCACGATGGCTAATGAGAGGTGGTGGAAGGGATCTGGAATGGTTGTGTTAACTTCCATCGAGCCAATATTGTATTGATTTATACTTGCTCACAAACCAAAGCAGCTCTCTGATCCTGGAATGGATTTCCTGTCAGATTGGTAAGTGGGGAGGCTCCTCAAGAGTTAATGAGGGGAATTCACGCCGCACGCAACCTTGCAGACAGAAATTGCCAAGAGAGGTAATGTGGTAAGGAAGAGAGCAGTGCGCATGACAGGGATCGCAAAAAAGACTGAAGAAACCCTGGAAACGCAGGGAGTTCTGAATACCAGGAGAAGGAGAGTAACCTTTGTCCTGGATTATTTTCCTGTATCAGGAGGAGAGTAACCTTCATCCTGGATTATTTTCCTGTATCAGGAGAAGGAGAGTAACCTTCGTCCTTGACTTCTTTTGAGTTGGAAGTAGGAGGTTGAACCTCAAAGCATCATGGTCTAGCTCAAGGGTGGCTAGTGGTAAATCCGTTTGGAGTCACTGAGCCTACGGTTGGGTGGAAATGAGCACCCCTCTCAGCAGTTGCATCATGCCTGGTAGATCTGATAAGTGTTTTATACCTTATATTTTGAACTGAATATCATGAATACATGCTTATGTTTATATGCCCATAATAATTTATGTGTAGAATGATTGCCTGGTGTGTTAGACTGAAAATAATGGATGTCTATGTATGCGTATATGCCATAGTCAGTTTTTGTACAAAGGATTAAGGTTGGGGCATGAATTCTCTCCACTGAGAATCGTCTTCTTTGCTTAACTCTCGTAATGTTTCGGGAAGGCTCCTCAAGAGTACTATTCCCCGGGGATTACCCCATAAACCTTGGAACCGTGCCGAACCCTTACCTAGAGACTCGACTAAGATTCGGGATGATTGCCCAAGAATTGTCTAAAGGTTCATGTGATCTGGATCTGGAAACCTTATGCAAGGAAGGATATCTCCCTAAGGTCTTGGAGTCGTGGGAGTTTGAAGCCCCGAGAAGTTGAATTTCATGACTCAAGCTTAGAAGGGATAGCGAGCCCAATTATAGAAGAGGGGGTGTCCTATCATTTGGTAGACGAACGATTGGAATCCTTTCGGGAACACCCCAGATCTGTCAAGACCGATGGATCTAGAGAAGGATCGCAGGCATTAACACATCGACCCTTTCAACCTTCGCAAGTAGCGATGGGATCCAGGACCGTAGATCCAAGGATCTAACGGAGCCTTAATGACCGTCGATCTTAGCCTTTGTATAGGCAGGAGAGTAGCATTTCGCTTACTCGCGAATTGGTGTGGTCAAGGGTGGGACGGCATGAACTCATGATTCACGAGATTGCGATGTAATCATGGTCGTTGGATCCAAGTCATGGGAGAACCGTTGGATCATAAACTTCGTGGTTATCGCCTATCGGGGGTTCGAAGCTTGAGAGAGTTTATTTTATATTGTAGAAGTCGTGAAGTGTCAAGCGTTGAGGGCTCCTGCAAACACGTGACTCATTCGTAAGTGGGGACTGCATGGTTGACAGGTGGCGTAACAACAAGCGCCCAGAGAAAGGTGGGAACGAGTGATAGGTGATGGACACATGTCACCTAGGAAGGATTCAACCCATTGTTGACTTATCGTATCTCGGGAACTCGCGAAGGAGGAGCATGAGGGCTCAACACTCCATCTCGCGAAGTTGCGATATGCGAGTAGCGCTAGTATTTAGCCTAGGAAGCAGGTGACCGGTGGTGGACACGTGTCACACTGGGAAAGAGTCAACCCATTGTTGACTTATCGTGGCTCAGGGTTTTGCAAGATGAAGAAGTTGCACCTTGATCGCTAAGGCCACGAAACGCTGAGAGCCAAGGTGTCGTGCGACGGGCGGCGGTGACACAGCTCGTGAGCATAGTATAGCAGGGTTGATAAGTGGTGTGTGCGCGTCGCTTTGGCAGATTCCACGCAACATTGACCCCTCGCGTCTCGGGGATTCACGAAGGAGGAGCACGAGAGCTCAACACCTCAACTGGCGAGGTTGTGAGTGGTGATAGTGTTTGGCCTAGCCTACAGTTACATGTAGCAGGCGCTAGCGAGGAGGCAGCCATACCTGTATAGTATCTCAGGTATCGGTGTTTGGAGAAAGGGGAGTCGAGAGTCTTGATTCCTGACTCATGAGTTGTGAAAGGCGCCTTCTCTAAGGCCAACTTGTGGTCGTTTGGAGGAGGATAAGGGAAGAGAGGGTCTGCGCTAGGCCCCATAGAATTCTCGATGATTTTTTTCCTCGAAGAGAAAGACAAAAAATCTAAGTTGTTGTAGGGGGTGTGTAACACTCTAGGGTTTCCTAGCATGTGTTACTTCCCCCTAGGTATATATGTGATGGATGCATGTGTTGGGGTGTATACCCTTCATGTCAGTGTATTCCCAGGAAAATGCTCTTGATTGTTCTTTAAGGATATCTACTAACTGTTTCTGTTGGTCTGCATCTAGCCCAGAGTTTATATGTAAAACATTTCCTGGACTAATCTTGTAGGGTATAGTGTAAGACATGGGAGACTCATCTATATCGAAAATAAAAGATGTCGAGGAAAAAATGGATGGGTCTAATTGTTCTTGAAATTCTTCCCCAAACATGTACACAAATTGGGGAAAAGACTGTGGAAAATCCACACATGTGATAGCATAAATAAATTGGTTTAGCACATTTTTTGTTGTGTGCTCCTAAAGTGCCCATGCATGGTCACTTGGCAATACGGGTTCTTCCCAGTCCTCGCTCTCGTATGGACATTCAAGCCACCATATATTCTCCATAATAGGTTGAGTTGGAGGGTAAATGGTGAGCTTATGGATAGAGAGACCATTTGAGATGGTCATTTCCCCTTCTCTACAGCCAATAAATGCATTGGCTATGGCTAGCCAAAGTCTTCCCAAAATGACGGGATGGCCTTTGGCAGGATCCTTTGAGTGAATAATAAGAAAATCTATTGGGTACTCCCACGAGGCTAAAGTAACCATGATATCATCTAAAATTCCTTCAAGTATAACCCTAGTCTTATCTTCTAATTCCAAAATGGTTGGGGTAGGTCAAAGAATAGGTTGTAACTGTAATTGTTCCAAGGTAGTAGCAGTCATAACATTGATGGCTATCCCTAGGTCTATGAGAGTGTTTCCAATGGAGACCTCATTAATGGTTATGGTCACTACGAGGTTTCCTGGGTTCCCATACTTTGCTAGTTTTGGATTCTCTTATATGTACTCAAAAAGTCCTCCTATCAAATGTACTATAGGGGGGTATTTTTTCTTCTTACTTGGCTTCTTAATACACAATTATTTGACTACCTTACTGTAGATTGGAATGTCTTTAATGGCTTCAAGCAGGAGAATCTTGACACAAATATTTTTCAATTCATTCAAAATGTCAAATTCCGGTTGGGTTGTAGGTTTCTCAATTACCAATCGTTCTGGATAAGGAGGGACCTTTGTAATTTGTGAAGGTTCATTTTGGGGAATCTTGGGTTCTTGATTCTTCGGGCTAATAACATCTTCCCACCTAGTGTCATCTGTGGGTTGTTTGGTGGTTTATTCTTCTTCTTCTTCCTAGATGACTACTGAAGGTCTCTGCCTCTCCAGAACTTTTCCCGATCTTAGTTGAATCTCTTGTAATGGAACAGGAGTAATAACATATGTCGGGAAGGCATGCATCTCAACATTGTGAAGAGGCTGAGGGGGCTTATTATTGGGATTCGGCACTAGTTGTGCTGGTAATAGTGTTGGTCTTGGGGAGCTTGCATTTTGATGTTGTAGTGGTTTTTGTTGTGGAATAGGAGGTAAAGGTGGTGGAACAAAACCTGGTAGAAGTTGTGGAGTGTTCGGTGGGAACTGAGGATAATGATGGTTGGACATAGGGATAGGTGGAGCTTGAGGGTATTCTTTGTTATGTCCTCCTCTCCATCCTTTAAACCAAGGATGTTGGTACTGAGTAGACCAATTTTTCCAATCTGGTGGGTTCCACTATTGTTGTTGTTGATAATAGGGTGGAACTTGATATTGTAGATCTGGGTATGTGGGTTGGTTCCTGGGCTGCCATGGCCTCCTAGGTGCATAAGAAGACTCCCCAGGATCTCCACTCCTATAGATGGATAATAAACCGGGAAATGATGGACATTTTTCAGTCACATGGTCTTTTATACAGAAGCCACAAACTAAAATGTTATCTAATGGGTATTCCCTTGATGAATGCTTCCTCTTGCATCTTGGGCAATATATGCTCATTGTTTCATTTTCCTCCTCCTGTTTCTTTTTTATTTTAAGGGTGTCCAACTAGGAACCTATTGTGCTTAAGATATTTGTCTTGAAGTTTTCTAAAAGGTTCCCTATCTCTTCTCTTGTGATACCACCTGAACTAACTGGTTTTAAGCTTCTATTGTAAGGGTCCCGAACATTCTTTCCTATTTTGGATCTACTCCTTGAGTAATTTTTACACATTTCACATATTTCGGAAAATAKTTTATGGGAGATGTCACCTGATGCCATCAGGTTAAGCATCTATAGATATTCTTCTGAAATTACCTTAAGGAAAAGAGCCATAATTGCATCCCTTGGGAGGTCATGGTATTTTGACTTCTAGGAGATATAACCAAATCTTTCCATATAATCTTCGAGGGTCTCGTCTTCTAACTGTTGGATTTTAAAGATGTCATTATGAGACTCTTTGTTCTTGCAGTAGTTTTGGTGCTTCAATTTCTTGTTCTATAGTGCTCCCTGTGTTAGTCTCTTCAAATACTACCTTAGCTCTTTGAGTTGAGCTAGCTCCTGTTTTTTGGTATCGGTTTGTGGATTTTATAAGTGGAATGTCCCTTCCCCCAAAAAGGTTGGAAGGAACCTTGGTTGAAAGGTCTAATTAAGATTTAATGTATCTACCTTTTGGATCTCTAGGTCTATTCATGAAAGAAATCAAAAACAAAAGAAAAAGCTACCATTTGGTTTCTACGTCTATTCATGAAAGAAAGCAAAAAGAAAAGAAAAAGCTACCATTTGGTTTCTAGGTCTATTCATGAAACTAAACAAAAACAAAAACAAAAACTACCATTGGGTTTGGGGGAGCCTGCAATAGCAGATGTGCAGGTTCTTACCTCTTGTCTTAAAGTTCCCCCGCCACCAATCTAATGCTAAGGTATAGGAATGATCTATTTCCTAACTACTTCCTACCTTGAGACAACTCCCCGACAATGATGCCAAAAATGATGGGTGTTGTATATGCACTAAAAACACACTAAAAACCCTCAATTAAATTGTCAACCCGAGGTAAGTAAACTTAGAGTTGTAGCAAAATATATGCCAAAGGTAGAAGGGCTAGTAGCAGTATAGCCTAACTAAGGAAGTGGTTATCTAAGGCTAATCTACTCAAGCAAATCTATCTAATGAGAAAACCCTACTAAGCAACTTTAAACTATGTAACCTAAGTACTTTTGGACCAAGGATCGATGGATAGTTCTAAGAAAGCAAGTAAAAACCCTATGTAAAGCAAAGATCGATGGATAGTTCTAAGAAAGCAAGTAAAACCCCATATGTAAAGCAAACTAGTTCATAACAATAAGCAAAAGCAACTATTAAGCATAACAATAAGCAAATAACAAAAGCAAACTACTTTAACTTGCCAACCTAAATTCAATGAGCAACTATCCCATGAAAGCAAGTAACAAACAAGCCAACAACTATTCTATTAAAGCAAGTAAACAAGTAAGCAAGCATTAAACTAGCTAACCTATTAAAGCAAAGTAAACAAGTAAGCAAAACAACTAGCTAGCCTATTAAAGCAAATAAACAACTAGCTACTCTAAGACAACTTCTACTACAAATAATCAAAATGAAAACTCTCATTGAACAACTGTCTATCCTAAGAGACAAGTGGACTATATTCTTAATTCAAACTTCAAAACTATTTCTAATTCATAAAAGGAAATCTATTTTTAATTGAAAGCAAGAAGAACTAACAACTAACTGTTAATCTATGATAAGCAAGTAAAATCCTATGTAACCTATCAAAGCTGTAAAGACCATCTATCCTATAGCAGCAATAGAACTATATTATGATGTATTCCATGAAAGGAAGAAACTATATCTTCTGATCTACAAAAGCAAGAAACTATATCTCTAATCTACGAGCAAGAAACTATGTTTTAATCTATGAAAACTCAAATATAGTGTAGATGGTGGTTGTGGAATGTCTTGGTGTCAAAGGAATCCAAGTAAGAATTTGACAACAAAGGATAATTCAAGGTATAATCTCTCAACACTGATCCCAATAGCAAAGTGAAAGGTATGGATTAAACAATTCAATGAGAATTTAGCCATTAAGGAAACAATGTTAATTACCTTGCATATTCATCAATTAACCATCAACAACAACAATATAACGAGATCAGCGAATTGTAATTTCTATACCTATGTAAGCAAAACTCATACTCAAATTCAATCATTAACTAAGAAATATAATTGCAATCTAATTCCTTTCCTAGAATTAGATTACATTAAAATGAAACTATATATATAATCTTTAACCATTCAAACTGCAATAAGGAAAAATGCTTAAGAACATAAATTAAAACATGACATTAAAATTAAACTAACAAATACATTAATCAACAACTAATTAAGCAAGATCTACATAAAAATGAAATAAGAAATCTATAATTAAAAACTGAAATTAATCCTATCCATCCATCAAATCCTTGCTGAAAAGAACCCAAATTAAAACTCTATAAGGTTCTAATTTATTTGAAACTTTGTTTGAATTTGATTCTAAAAATCACAAACAAGAAACTAATCTTAATATCTAATTGCAATAATGGGTTAGTCTTAGAATTTGCAAATCCGTTCCGAACTACAAGATCAATGCATGCTAACACAATCCCTCATACTAACCTACAAAAGAGAGTTAAAGAAATTAAACTACAACAACAAACTAATTAATAAAAATGATAATGCATAAAAGTAAAATAAAGAGAAACAACTAAAACTATAAAATGCATAAACAACATAAAGAATAGTTACCAGATTGTTGGTCCCCCCCCCCAACAAGTCGTGCTCACTTCCTAAAAGCACACCATGAACTCGGCAATTTGATTTCACTATTAAAATTCAAAAACACAGTTTTATATAATCTGGAAGGGAAAAATAGCAAAACAAAGTAAAATCGTGTTTTTCCTATCACACTGGTTCTTCTACTTCCTGAACAATTATCTGAAGGGTCGAACCACTTCACATCTGGCAATGTACATTAAATGATGCCCTAATCCATCGAAAATGAAGTGGGCCAATAATCATTCTATTTAACAAACTGTTCGAAGCTATCGGTGGTGCTCCAAAGGTTGAGGGGGGGCAGGCATAGAAAAATCCATGTTCCGATTCTCAACACCATTGGTCAGCCAATTACCATAAATCCACCAAATTGCTCATCGCTTTTGTGTAAGACGCGAGTATTGAACGTGGCGTTTGATCGGTACCTGACTGAAAGTGCCTAAGGAGTAACTGACCGAGTGTCGAAGCGTAAACGGATAAGCTTTTGTCTTGTAAATACCAAAAACATGAATCGGGATCCTTGGAGACATAAAAACGTGATGAATTATACCCAATATCAACATTAAACAAGAATCATACGTACCTGGTGTAGATCATATTGTTTTAGCATAAAATTCTTCAAAAAGCTCCTTCAAAACATGAAAAAAACATATGTACATCTCGGAAAAAGTGTCTAATAACTGCCATAAAATTGATCATATCTCGGCCCAACAAAATAGTTGAAGTGGACCTCTTATTTATGATGGGCTAATGAACCACTTCATTACATAAACTCATTGTGAAAACTTTGGAAAGAGGTGGTAATTGGTAAAAACGCGATGCATTGATTACATACAAATTGGTTAGTTTATGTTTATAGATAGTAATGAAGGCTAATAGGTTTTGAGTATTGTATCTCCAAGGTTGAAAAGGAAGGACTATAGCTCAATAAGGCACATTTATACACCAATGGTGGGAGCCTTGATCTGATTCATGAAAGAGGTTTATCTTGTTTCCAAATAGGCAACTCACTTTGGCCTATCCTTGAAAGGAAGGTAGGGTTGAGAGTGTCTTTGTCTCTCTCAATCTTAAGCCTTGTTTACGTTGACATTACAATACTTTTGAACTTCAATCGAAAGAAAGAGTTTGATATCCTTGTTTGTGGTGTATTGTTCTCGTGACCTTTATTTTAGGACCTCACCTAAGATCAGAACTTTTCGGTAAGATCAGAACCAACATGGGTTTGAGAATACTCCATTTACGCCTCTAACATACACACCCACCAGCCCCTAGATCTAAATTTACAAGGAAATCCATATTAAATATCACACCACTTACTTTAGGAGTCTTTTAGGAGTAGCCAAGGAGGGTCAATTAGCTCTCCATGCTCATACGTAGGAGCCTCCCTTTTCTAGTCCATCTTAGATTGTGAAAAATAGTAGGGTTTATTAGGATCATGTATATATGTAGGGAGGGAGGGGGTTTGAAATCACTATAGTATAGCCTATTTATAACTCACTAGGACTCATCTCCTTATTGGTTTGTACTCTTCTCTAGTGAGACCCTACTCACTAGTAGGGCTATGAAGACTGACTCAGAGTAATAACTCACTACAAGTAGGTCCTAGTCTCCCTAATAGGTGGTCTCGCCAAGAAGATAGTTTTATAAAGTGTTAAGGTAGGTAGGTGGTCTCTAGCTAATTTTTAACACCCGAAGTAAAGCAATGCATATAGACCTTAAGCAAAACATAATTCTAATCAATGGGTTCATACACGAAAGTACACGAGATTTTATACCGAAACCCTCAACCGGAAAACCTTTCTTATATTCATTATATCAATTTCACCATTCACCATACAATATATACAATGCTTTTAAGTATTCCATAGATACCAAAACCCCAATCCCTTATTCCGGGATTAATTTACAAAACCGCTTAAAACAGTGGGCAAAACCACTTCAAAAACAATTCTTCAAGATGTCATTTCCCCAAACATTATAAGAACTGGGCATAACGTCAACCCCTTGTGGTGTTTCCAATGCACACCTACACAAATACCACTACCAGAGGGACTGCCAAATGCAAAGAGCTGAATCGGACGCTCATCAAAATAACACATGCAAAGAATATAACACATACCTAACATCTCCCACTTGTTGTTTCTTTGCATCCAAGGGTCCGTGGGCTTATATAGTCAATCCGCGGCAAAAAATGACCATCTTACCTACACTGTGAGAAATTTTATGTGCTCAAGACACTTTGTCAATCAATCAAACATTCCCTTCAAAGTGTCAACCTTTCCACAACACCTCTTTCCTCAACCATGTCTCTCACAAAGTGATAATCGACATCATTATGCTTCTATTCCTGGGTAAAATGATAAGTCGGGTTCCTTTGCCATGAAGACTTCACCGACCATCACACAACATAATCTCACCACTTGTTGCAACCAACCCACCACCCAAATCTTTGTAACCATACCGCCACTGCTTGGCCAATGGAGTGGCTGCCATGCATCTCACCTCCGTGGTGGTGGAGAGCCACCACCGCCTTTCATCGAACCCATTCTCCTCCAAATAAACACATACCCACTTGTAGATCTCTGCGATCCATATCTCGTTCAGTCCGCATCAACAAAGCCATGCATATCCACCACTGCCAAATCCTGGTCTTCCCTTGGTAGCACAATCCATAAACACAAGTGCCACACAAATACCTAAAAACCCTCTTTAATGTTGTCCAATGCTCCTTCCCTCGCTTTGACATATACACCGTCAAACTCCTTAGATCATGTGCAATGTCCAGCCTAGCCAAACCATTGCATACATCAACCGCCAACCGCATTGGCATACGTAACATGGATTATGTCCCTCTTTTCGCCCGGCACTTGGGACACCGATCCACAGATAACTTACACCTATAGGAATAGGAACCTTGACCTATTTAATTCCATGCATATTAAACCTCCGCAATATCGTCACAACATGGCTTTCTCTTATTCAACCAAAGTTTCATTTTTGCATGATCTCTTTAATCTCCATTCTGATAATGAAGTTAGCAGCTATCCTAGATCCTTCATGTCAAATTTGAGAATAGATGTGTGATTTCACCTCCTTGATAACATCCATGTTACTTCCTACCAACAACATGTCATCACAATAAAAAGCTACATATATGAAACAAACACCTTCTTCCTTGGAATATACACAATGATCATCCCCGCTTCTTACAAATTCCAATCCAAGGATGTGTGTGTCAAAGTTTTGGTACCACATCCTGTGGGTGATTGCTTCAGACCATATAGCATCTCCTTTAGCTTGGCTGCATCTAGCTCTTTCTCTTCACAACAAAGCCTTATGGTAGCTTCATGTACATTTATTCTTCCGCATCCCACTGTGAATGTTGTCTTCACATCCAATCGCTCCACCTTCAAGATCAAACAGCACACAGATAAAATAAATCTATTAGAAGTTAATCCTAGCAAATGTGAGAAAAATCTCACCAAAGTCACTTCCATCTACCTAGGAATAACCTTTCTCTACTAACCGAGATTTGTATTATCCACTCTACTCAGGCATTAAACTTTTTCTTGAACAATCATTTGCTACCAACCGATTTTCTTCCAATCGAAACTCAACCATATCCCATGCCCTCATTCTTATCCAAGGAATCCATTTCTTCAAATCCATACCTTCGAGTTTACTCATCCTCCCAATTCACCCGCTTCCCCGGACAGCTTTAGATCATCATTAGTACAGATAAAAGCAAAACTGAAACGCAACCAAGTGAACTATACCTCAGGTTTGCCTCCACCCCCTGCTAACGATCTCCCTTACCACTAGGCATGAGGCTCTCTTCGCTTCCTTCTCTTCGATGATTCAAATTCTTGTATCCAAATTCCAAGCTCTATTTTCTCAAGTTTGTCTTATGTTGGTAGGAATTCCTATTTGGAACATATTTTACCTCTCTAAAACAACATCTCAATTGTAAACAATCTTCTTGGTTTCGAGGTTCCAAAGCTGCAACCAATCTTGGTCTTTTATAACTAATAAAGATACATCTTTTCAAATTTTTACAAATTTTACTCCTATTTTCCTTTGGAAACATGTACATAAGCATCTTCACAAACAAACACTCTAAGATGTTGAAGAGAGGGTTTCTTTTCCGCACCACACCTCATGTGGATTTTATCATCCAACGCCGGGATGAAGGTGATCATTGACTGTGTAACATGTCATAATCTGACCCATTTCTACCCAGAATTCTTATCCCATCTGAAGACTGCTGAGCATGCTCTGTTTTTCCTGCATCTAAGGTTACAAGTGTCTTTATCCCTTTCTCAGAACTCCATTATTATGTTGAGGGAGTGTAAGGGAGTAGTCTTGCCCTTGTTATACCACACTTCTTACAGTAATTCTTCAATTCATTTCCATAGAATTCTCCACCATTATATGTTCAAAATACCTTTATTTTCTTTGTCCGGGATTTTCACCTCAGTAGCCCTAAACTCTTTAAATTTATCAAATACTTGTGATTTCTTTCTAAGAAAATAAACCCATGTGTACCTTTGGAGAAATCATCTATGAATGAAACATAATACTAGACTTACCTAGTGATGGAAAAGGCATTGTGTCCAAACATTATCACTGTATCAATTCTAAGATCCCCTTTGCTCTTAGGCAATCTGCATGGAATCTTACCTCGATTTTTGTTTCTACCATATATGCAATGTTCAATGTAAATCAAAATCCAAAGTGCAATTATTAGGACATACCTTCAACCATGCCTTTTACTGTAGTGTTTGAAGGTTCCTTTTCTCCAATATGCCCTGGAGTCTTTGATGCCACAAAGATGGTCTTCTTTTCTCAGTGGACTTATATTGGTCTTGTCTCCTTCGTTTCTCTACTCAGGGACAGCAAAACCGTTACACCCATTAGTATAAGTGCTTCCCAACAACTTTGTACAGAAATTTACAACAAACTTCCTCATCAAATAACGACATTTCTGCACTATCTTGGTAAGTGTTCTTTCCAAATACAAGATCCACTCCTACATCATCCAACATTGTTTCCATTATATTAGGCTCCCTGCAAGTTTTGGAATATCATGAAGAACCCCGTGGAGTGTTCTAATCCTTCCATATTTGAACAACAACTTAACCCTCCTTCCACGTCCCACATTTTGTTGTCAAGTCGCTCCTAGGAATACATCACCACCATCATATATTTTTCATATTAAGAGAACCACCCTTTGTGAGGGAGTCATGTGGTATGATGCACCTCGAAGTCGATCAACCATACATCATGGTCTCTATGTGTACTTATAGTTTCCGTGTAAACATCACTCCTTCATGGAGGTTTTCGTCTCTGGAAGAGGGTACTAATGATCCCTTTGGTTTTTCAACCTTCTTAGACTTGCAATCTTTCTTATAATGCCCTATTTTACCACACTTCCAACATTTCTCAAAGATTTTCTTGAGACTTAGATCTACCTATAGATTTAGATCTCCCCCGAATACTTACTGTGATTCCTATCTTGGTACGACCTCTTACAAATAAATCATCTCTGCTATGACCATCCATTCTTTTCCGCTTCATCTCTTTTAGATAACAAGGATGCAACTACATCCCTCATACTTCAATGTAGATTGAGTGAACAATTTCATTGCTAAACCAGATTTTTTCAAGAGTCCTGAAAAGAACATAACAAAGTAATACGCTTATCTTCAAGTAACGTATTATTAACAGACAAGAACCTACCAGAGTATTAAAGGTTTTTAGATGTTCTGTCATACAATCTCCATCTTCCATCCTAAGATGATACAACTTCTCAAGAAACATCTTGTTTACCAAGGACTTGATTGATACAAATTCCACAACCATCCTACATAGTTCCTTATCGTAGATTCTGAGACATTCAAATAACACCTAATCAGCTGTGTAGAGTTGAATAATACCTCACTCTTATGTCCAACTTCTCCCATCTTCCTTTGACATACCAAGAGGGTGGTGTACCGGTAGTTTGTGTACTAGTAGGTTGTGTACCAAGAGCCTGTGTGCTAGTAGACTGCACCCCAGGGAGTTGTGTACCGTGATCCACATCGTATCCATTGTTCTTTGTCTACAAGGTCCTCCATATTCAGCCTATAGGCTCAAAAGCTGCCTTGAACTTTCTATCTTGACGAAGAGCTTGTCATTCCTTCATTGCACTCAAATCACTTAAAGTTCTAATTAAACCCAAAGTTTATCATGCACTCCAAGATAAACTTCTAAGTGATCTATCAAGACCGAAGCCAACCTCAACAAAGGTGAAACCCTCTCCTCAAGCCAAAAACAAGATCCGAGCACAACATGTAAGTTTTAAACCTATGAAGGAAGTAAATGCATATAGATCCTTAAGCAAAACAATTTAACTAATGGTTCATACACAGAAGTAATAATAGAGATTTTATACCCTAAAACTCCTCAACTGAAAATCCTTTCTTGTATTCATTATATCTAATTTCACCATTCACCATATTATATACAATGTGTTTAGGTATTTTGTAGATACTAAAACTCCTAACCCCTTAATCCGGGATTAATTTAGAAAACCGCTTAAAATAGAAAACTGGCTTAAAATAGCAAAACCTAAAATCCTAAGTCACAGCATAGTAACTGGGGCATACTCCTGGGACTCTAGGAAAGTGCCCGACGTGACACAACACAAAGAGTACCTTTTAGAGGGATCATGACGATTTTTCAATCCCTGGACGCCACCACACACACATGCAAAGAATATAACACATACCCAATTGCATTTAGGATGCATCCCTTTAAGGTTGGGGTAAAGGCATTCAATCAATCAATAAAGAAAGTAGTCTTTAGGTAGGTCCACTAAGTAAGATAGTTTTATAAAGTTTCAAGGTAGGTAGGTCTAGAATGCTTCCCTTTAAAGTGGGGGTAGAGACATTCAATAATCTTTAGGTAGGAACTTCATCTATTAATATGAGATCAGATAAAACAATAGTATAGTAGGGGATTGATATTTATATTTGGGCTAGGTTTCATTTCTTCATATTTTTATTTGGGCTACATTGAGGTAGGGTCAACCCTCTCCACCCAAAATAGAGGTATTAATCGGACTAGACAGATCTACATTTTTTCCCCAATGAAGATTCATTCTATTTATGAATGTGGATGTGTATCAAAGCCTAATTTTTCCACTTGCACTTACATGCTCTTTAGATAGTGCACTAACTCAATGTGTGTTTCGTGGAATGATTGATAGGGATTTTAAAAGTAATTAGGAAAAGAAAAAAAATATTTATAATTAAATTTTTACATTAATTTTTGAAAACCAAAAAGTTAAATGAGAAATATATATATATATATATATATATATATATATATATATATATAAGTATATTTGCTTTGTATTTAATGTTCTAGTTATATATTGGCATTTTATAGTTGGGAAACAATAAACAAAGATGATTTTATAAGTGTATATATTTGCACTATTGACTCGTGTTTTGTATAAGTGTGATCTTTATAAGTGTATATATTTGCACTATTGACTCGTGTTTTGTATAAGTGTGATCTTTATAAGTGTATATATTTGCACTATTGACTCTAAGGTTTCCATTTGCACCATTGACTCCTGGTTTTGTAAAGTAAATTTTATAAAAAATAATACCTCATATGGATCCTCTTCTATAAAATCTTATAATTGGTTTGATTGTAAGAACATTTCATTCTATAAGTTTATATTTAATAATAATAACACACAATCTAATTTTAAGGTCAATGCCAAGCCACACACCAAATTAGTGTATGAGACCCCTTGTTTGTGGGACAAGGGACCCTCCTCACCAGCAACGATTTGACTGGTAAAAGTCTACGAAGGTATACATACCCCCCTCCTGATTTGAACTTGTGACCCTTAAGAGGAAACACATGCTCTGAACCATTAGGCCCACTCAGCTATATTTACACCAAGGGAGCAAGCTAGGACTCATTCCATAATAAGTAAAATGCGATGATATTTACATTTTGTAACTCCTTAAACTCTTTTAGGCCTTCCTTGCATCCATTGCACTCATTTCTTATGGTGACCAAGAAAGGAATCTATAAGAAGTGTTCATGTTTGAAGGCATAATGACACAAATGTCATAAATTAAAGCTACATCAAAAAAATTGATATTATTTAATGAATAAATTAAATTAATTAGCTGGTGAGATGAGCATTTTGATAATGTTGTATTTTTCTTTTTCAAATTGTTGGAATTGGTAATTAAGTGGAATCACGTTAGCAAGTTATGGGTTTGAATTCGTTGGGTTGTTATTGAAAACCCCATCTTTTTATATGAAACTCACAATCACATGTCAAGATTAGGTAGGATTTGAATTGAGGTGGGTGGCATTAATTGTAACACCATTGATCCCAACCACTCATTCTACTATTAATGAGTTGTCCATTTTGATAATGTTGATTGTAGATAATATACTAATAGTCCCCAGAGGTTGAATGAAAGTAGAGGATGTTGAAATGAATACTAATAGTCATAGGAATGAAAAAATGTCCTAAAATTTAGCAAATACCTTGCAAAGTTTAAGGGATAAAGTGTATAGTTATAGAGAATATAATGAGATTAGGATGAAATTCATGGATATGCAAAACCAAATCAATACCTAAATGCTCCATTCTTTGATAGAAACATAGAGACAATTACAACAAAGCTATAATTCTAACAAAGTAGATGTAGTTCAAGAAGTGTTTCTCATTGAATATAACACGAGTCAAGGAAGTCATCTCTCCATCTCCATCAAGATATTCAATTGATGAATCCTAGGCATCATAGGAACCTTTGAGAAATTCCAAGTCTTTTGGATAACTAACACAAGATAAAAAAAATAAAAAATAAAAGCACTAATAAGATAACTTGTAAAGGGAATTTCACAAGGCAAAGCTTCCTTATACTTTTGATGGCTAAATCAAGATTAACCAATATTTCAAATCTTAGGTGTTGGTATAAAAAAATTATTTTTAGGTCCATAACTATTTAGGAAACAAGAAACATGAAGACCATAGATTCCATTTTTATCTAATTAGCAAAGTATATTTATGGTGGAAACATTGCAAACAATGAGAGCAACTATTTAGGAAACATGAAGGCCATAGTTTATATTTACAATCTAATTAGCAAAACATATTTATGGTGGAAGCATTACAAACAATGAAACAAATAAATGACAAGAAAGTTGTTTGGAAGTGGTTAAGAAGAATTTCAAATATTACTTTGTGAAAAATATAAATGAATTTCATGATCTCAAATATGGGCTAATGTATGTTCACAAGTACACAGAACTTTTATAGCATGTCAAGTACATTAAGGATGGGAAGCTAAAATTAAATGTTGCTTCTTGAATGGATTACAACTCTTGTACAAGAATCAAATCCAAATCGTAGAACTACAAATAATATGGGAAACTCAAAAATAAATAAGAGTAGTTCAAGCTTCCATGAGAGTTGGAAGATATAAAGAATTAAAAGTAGGACAAAAAGGATGAATGCATTTACAATGTTTTTTTACTAGGATTGACAAAATTTCATCACACTAGTGAACAATCATAGTGGAACATAGCTAATAGAATCTTAGGAAAGAGAAAAAGACATCCACTAAAATATTAAGTTTGTCTAGAAGATCATTTATGAAGGATGGCCCATAGAGAAAAGCTAGAGCAAGAGTTGTTAATAAAATCTAAGAAGATACACCTATCAATGATGTATAGCATGTATACCCAATATTTATGTTTTATTAGAGAACCATCGTGAAGATCATCATTCCATCAACATATTTGAAGTTCCAAATAAGATTAGAAATCAATATATTTTAGATTTAGTTGATTTTGCCTTCAAATAAGATTAGAAATCCATATATTTTATATTTAGTTGATTTTGGAGATAGACGTGGCAACTATAGTTTTAAGTTAGTTGGCATGTGTATTTGTAAGTGTATTAATCACAACAAGCCATGGTTAGTTTGAGTAAGTTAATTCTTGTGTTTTCAGATGAAATACCTATATTTCTTCCTAGAGGGATATATGTTTTTCAATAGGCCTTGAAATATTTATATTTCCTCCTTAGAAGAATATATGTTTTTCAATAGGCCTTGTTCATTGAACTATACATGCATATACAACTCCATTTTAAGTTGGGTACTCTTAAAACTTAATCTTAAAAAAATGGTTCAATGATACCAAGTCTTAGGGAACTCTTCACCCTCCAGAGGATTCCCTTCATGCATAAATCCTAGGTCTCAAGAAAAAGCATGATGAAATTTGTTCCCAACAAGCCTTCAAGCAAGAAGGAGATACTCAACAAGAAATGCTCAACTCTTGGTTTCAAGTGGTAAGGGGGAGGAACAACAACCCCCTTATATGGAGGTCGAAGAATTTGTACAATCAAAACTTCTATAGGAATGCACTAGGCGATCTTGAGAGTTGAACTTGAAGGTGAGAGGACTCTCATCATCCTCATCTCCTTTTCTCGACCCCATGCAAATAGGGGTCTCATTTCTTAAAGATACTTCGTGCCTCCTAAGTCGACTTCATAGAGCACGTGGTTTGGATTTGTTTCCACATGCTTCCTCCATTTCTGGTCAATTGGGGATAGAATGCATGGTCTTTGGGCTAAGCAGAAGCTATTTTCACTCTCCCAAAAGATCTTCCTTGATGGAGATCTTACAATATCACAGGTTGTGAAGCTCAATCGGTCCTAGGAACAACATGGAAAATGGATTGTTATCAAAAATATTAGGGTGGTTATCACAGACTCTCCTCCTCAAGGGTGTACCTAACTCAGACCTACCAAATTATTCCCTCATCAGGGTGGGATTGGGGGGTCGAGAGTTTCCATGGGATGTTGGAATTGCAATGGAAGTTTTTAGTCCTCCCCAGTCTCAATTCACAATGCACTTAGACCATTGGATATCCTATTTTTCATTGAGATCGATGAGAGTCAAAGCAAGCCCATTTCAGAGTCATTAGGATACCATTGTTTATTAGTTTGTAGACAAGAGACTTAGAGCTTAGGTAATATCCAAGGTTCAATGGGAGTAGCTTGCTTGATTAGAGACTCTCTCTAAAGAAGAGACACCATGGTTGCATTAGACTATTATGCTATATTCATGTGGATTCAGGTCTGTGGCTTACTACCCCTTCCTGAAGACATCTCCATTGCAGTATGTTATTTTTCTCTTGTGTCCTCAAGTTTTTCTCTTCACAGGGATTAAAACAAAGAACCTTACTAGGATTTATATGTATATATTGATTTATACTTGACATTGGGAAATATCATTATATTAGGGGATTTAAATACCCACTCCATAGCTCTCCAGACTGCACTTCATGACATGTTAAAGGATGCCCTCTATTTAGCTTGAGAATGATCAAGTTTGAATGGACCTCCATAAGAATTTGGATGATGCTTTGGGACCCCTTACAGTGTATGGTAGGAATATTTTGAAACTTGGTAAATCTAATGAGCTACTAATCTTGAATTTCATCCTTTTCTTTTCATATTCATGCATGTTTATGTGTTTTCCTCCAAGTGGGAGGGGGGGTGGCTAGTGTGGTTAAATATGTCTTGGCCAACCAATACCTCCTCCCATTTAGTCATCATTTATTTATCACCTTGATCCTTCTAGTTCATCACTCCCTCTTATCCTTCTCTCTAGGATTTTACCACCACCCC
>SNQJ01S0113689.1:28371-40993 GCA_010110895.2 Picea sitchensis
CCCCCTAACGCCACCTCGCGTGCTTCTATTTCATCATCGTTCAAGACTGCGGCTGCTAACCGCCCGCCCGTCGGGGCGTACAGATTCTCTGGTCAGCCGGCAGGGTGCAATTGATACGTAATACGAGGGTTTGGGTAGCTGATGGTGTGATGCCGTAGATTACCTCCGTTCATCAATGTGGTTTCACGGGTTTAAGCTGGCCGGCCGGGGCAATCTGAAAAAAGAGATGCTTGATCCGATTGGTTAGCTTATCCTTCGGTTAGCATAGATCCGGCTGGCGAGCAATACTTTCTCTGATAAATTGGAAGGAAATGGTTCGTAGATAAGAATCGAAAGCTAGCTTTCCGAAAGCTTGCCTTGCTGCTCGGATGAGCCTCACTCACTATTTCTTCTCCAGCCAACGAATTAGGCATATCTCTGTACATATGCATTTATTCGTCATACACTACACTATTCGTCAATAAGTTCCCCAAGTGACCAAACTAGAAATCTATTGTCACCGGCGCACCTGTACCTCTTTTTGTTTTGTATCTTTGCCTTGCCCGAAGAATAGATTCCGCCTAAAGCAGCTCATTATTCTACCTAGCTAGTTCCAAATATCATATGTATACTCTATAAATTGCTTGNGCCAGGTCCTTCCTTTATTATTATCCATCATATGAAGGGATACAACCTACAACAAACCCACTGTAACTTCCTCTTCTTTCTCTCATAGTATCCTATCTCAGAATACAATATTCACCATCCACCATAGCCGCAATACATTTCCCTCATAAAATAGGGTTGCCTTCTAGAGAAAAAAACCCTAACATAATCTCTATCATTAGATCTGTGACCTTATAATGTATGGTCCAGATTTACAATGAAATTACAATATACATTTACAAGGAAATTTTTCCTTCGGGGGCTTCACCCCCGAACCCCCGTTGGGGGCCCGCTTGCCCCCAGACCCCGCAGAGGGGGTACCCCCCCTCTTCACTCCCCACGTGGAAGAGTGTACTTACTTCTGGGGTGTAAATACTTCATGGGGTATAAACACAACTGAAATCAAGGAGCTCTAAATCAGGAAGATAATTAGGCTCCACAACCAACAACAAGGACATTCAAGGACAAGATTCTCCTATAAATGTTAAATTTAACCAATCAATTTCACCTTCCCCTCCTCGCCCTTATGGGTGAGCAATAAATAAGCTATTTTTCTCCTAAAATAAAATGGGAACGAGGAAACATAAAGGATAAAAGGATATGAGAAGTACAAACAACCCTAGGGAGTAAATAAATGAAAAGTAAAAGATATAGTATTAAAAACAAGATGGATATCGGAAGAAACCCAAACAAAATCATGGGTTCTTTATTGAAATCACCACAAAGAATCCAAGGTTTGAAGGTATTGTTTGCCCCCCCTTTTAATAAGTAATAAGTAGCAAGGAATGTTTTTTCAACTAGGACTCAACCATCAGTTCCACACATCTTTCCTCTCCTTATACGAGTTAGAAGCATATAAGGAAAAAATACCATAAGGATGGTCACCTTGCTTCAGCTCCGCCCATACGGCTCTCGCACCCTGACCCTACTATTTGATCCTAAATTTTCTCATTCAGTAGCAAAGAAACTCCTCCTTTGCCTTCAATGTTTTGAGGTTATTATTATAGACCCCGTCCATATAAAGTTCAGTGTGGTCTATAAATTCAAACCAATGATTTGAACGTCCTGCAAACAAAGCACATCCAATTCATTACTACTCCTTCTAAAAGGCCTTACAATCTCTTTTCTATCAGAAGTTGACCCCTATCCATATCTAGCAGCATCCCTTACAGTCGACTCTGTTGATATGGTAGATTACACAATTGATTTTGTTGATCCAGTCGTCGAGCCCTAAATAAAGATATAGGTGAAGCATCTCATCCTGTTCCGGCTTTTGGTACATCGATATGATAGTAGTGTGGCTTAATAGTAGTTATAGATTACACATCATCCCCTGTTCCTTTTGGTACATAGGCATAAGCTGGAGCATAGGTAACGTAAGAAGCAGTGGAAGCAATAGATTACCCAGTTTCTTAAGCAGTTGACTCAGTCAATTCATATTCTCGTGGTTTACTTGTGATCATGATCCATTTAGATCTTATAGAAAGATGCGAAAAGGTTTCTAATAAATTAGTGGCAAAGGTGGGTACATCTTTATACGATACAGTTGATCCTGTCGATGAAGCAGAAGCAAGGGAGAAACCCCACCATCATTGTCATCCATTGATCCAGCTTACCCAACACCAGTTGATCCAGCCGGTTAGAGAGCGAGAAGCAAGGGTAGATACTACTAGAGAAGCAATAGTTCATTCTATAGATAAAGCATCTTATTCAGCCAAGAAGAAGCAGCAAGAGAAGCACATCATATACGTGATTCTATTGATTCTGTCAATTCAATTGTTGATGCATATAGATAGCTAGCTCCATTTCGTGATCGAGGTGAGTCGGATGGTCATGGTATAGAGTTTGATGCTCTTGGTCGTGATCCAGTTCCTTATGATCATGATCCATACGTAGCAATAGAAAAGTGATCCATGAAAGTAGTAGGAGCAAGGGTAGGTGCAGTAGATATAGTTGGTTCAGTAGTGGATTTGGTTGATCCTGTTGGTTCAATAGCTTTACAAGATCTAGACCTAGATTGATACCCGTGTTGCAAGCAGGAGAAGAACGGAAGTGAGCAAGGGCAAGACTAGAAGGACTAGATCGAGAGGCAGATCCTGATGAGTGATATTCTTACCTTAGCGAGCTAAAGATTCTGATGTTACTGATCATGATCGATATTCATCTGTGAGCGAAATCCATATCGAGATCAAAATCCAGTAGCAGGGAAGGTTGATTTGGTTCCATCCACAGAAGCAAAGGTAGCACCCGCGGGTTCAATAGCTAGAGCAACACGCCCACTAGTAGCAAGTTAAAGTAGATATGTCGTAGATAGGGTAGATTAAGAACCTGTTGATCAAGTTCAATACCCTGCAATGAAGGCAAAGGCATAAGAAGCAACAAACCCCGTTGTTGAAGCAGAAGATTCAGTATCAGTAGATCCAGATCTAGATCCAAATCCAATAGCATAACTAGATGCATACCTAGGGGGATCATACTTAGTAGTAGTATATTCTTCTATTAGAGCTCGAGCATATCCAATAGCAGATCCAAATCTAGAAGCATAGGCAGGAGAAGGAGATAAGGAAGCAAAGGTGGCTAGAGATATAGGAGAGACAGATTCTAATGGTATAGATTCATATGCTCATGAGTCAAAGGATCATGATCGGGATGCAGAGCCTTACGCATACCTTCCATTTCGAGAACCATAAGTACTCGTAGTGAAGGTGGAAGGAATAGTTCAAGGTCCAGAGTAGTAGACCCGCCGCCTAATTGTTGACCTTGATCCAGTTGTTTAAGAAGATCTAGTAGTTGATTCGTTTGTTTGAGCATATCCAGTCCCATATCCATATACAGAGTCTATTCAAGATCCATAAGAAGCATAGGCAGCCAAATCATTTCTTCACCACTATCATCACTAACAACAGAGGAAGGAGCAACGATAGAGGTAGTGGGTCTTTAGGTCATAATCAGTCGTAGGTGTAAGTTGTCGTTGTAGAGCCCCTAGAGACATCCACTTCTCTTGACTCTACCATGTTTCTAGGTTATCTGACTCTGTCTCCGCTAGTGAGTACAGTGAGTACGAATAAAATAGGAAAATATTTTCATTGACTTTACTTATTTCATCACGCCCAACCATAGCTAGTGTCGATGAACCAAAAAATGAATATGGAAAAGATAGACCAGAAGATAATCAACCCGTAGGAGGAGATGCATAGCCGAGAGTTGTTTCACCTTCAGACCTAACTATAAATCTGAGGTAACCATTCGATGTTCCCACGTCGTATCCACCTCCATCAATTATCACATTTCTCTAAGCTTCATAGCTACTCATTTTTATTGCAAATGAATAAACTATGCCTACCGATGAAATGACCGGTGCTTTGGATGTGCTAATTATATATACAAGTTGGACCAAGGTAGGATCATATGACACATAATGATTTATAGCTCCTAATGTCCCTCCATTTAATAAACTATTTTATCCGAAGAAAATAAGTCAATGGCAACGAATCTAAGAATTGGGGTCACCATTAGCTAACTATAGTCGGGGGAAATTTATAAACCGACCCTGCCTTTTGAACCTATTTAAGTAAATCCCATTGATCCCGATTTCTATAAAGGGCAAGTATGCAGGGGAAGGATCAACCTTAGTGGTTGGAGTAAAGAAATCAATGGAGGCGAATCCATCCCTAACACCAGTCATTGTCACTGTGAATGAAGATAGGGAAGTGGAAACATCTGGACTGAGAAAATATTTGATATCAAATGTGCCTGCTTCCTCCATAGTCTCTTCTCCAATAATGACCGCTTAAGCACTGGATTCAAAACTATCTATTTATTATCCGTAGTACCCCCCTCTATCAGTAACACGAGAATGGGTCAGGACCTTACTCAATGACTTCAAGAAGGGTTGACTAGATCACTTAAGATGGATCCCGGGATGATGACTACAGCGCGAGAAATAATAGTTGGAATTAGTTGGTTTTTACTGCGGTAGAGTATGTAGTAATACCAAGAGCTAAACTAGTTACTTCTGAATCTTCCCGTGATCTGATACCTGAGCAATAAATTCATACTCAGATGTCGAAGCAAACCCACCTCTATGAATTGAGTAAAGCAAGTCAAGGTGATTGTATAGAGATCGACTAGCCAGATCAGAGCAAATAATAGTGACTCATCTTGGTGTGTCGGGGATAATCATAATTGGAATGGGAAGAAATATTTAAGAAAATGTGTACTAACAATAGAGGTAGGAAGTTGAGTAACTCATAGTTGTTTAATCATCTAACTCACCGTACGTATCATTAATAGGAGGGGGCTAAGATTGGTTAACCAGGAACACTATATATTGCATGAGATGAGTCTACAGGTCAAACACATCCATTTATCGGAGCTATGCTATGGTCATCTCATTTCTTGTGCCTTCAACTCTATTTCTTGCATATATATTACAGAAAAACATCTTCTTCCGAAACTAAATATGATGAAACTAGGTGCCCACAAATTGATCTATCTGCATACGTAATTTCAACTTACTAAGATTTGTGCCCTAATCTATCTATAGTGACTAATATATCCGATCTTAGAATGCTTGGACCATCGAAGAATGAATAGGAGGAGACAACTATCGCATACCATCTATAGTTACTTCATTCTCAACCTTGGCCCGAATCCCGTTATCGTTATGAAACCTACACCCATACTTAGATATGCAGTTCCCATTGATGACGGGGAAGAAGGCTTAGTAACTACGAGAATTTCTCTTCTATCAGAGTGAATAGGTCTATCAAAACTCTTTGATCCCAAATTTGGAGCTTCAATTCAATAGTTCAATCGTTACTCACTAGTCTATGGGTATTCTATTGTATCCGCATACTCGATTGGCTCTGATAAATGAGATTTAGTAGAGGTGATTTTCTGTCTCTCTAAGATCCTGAGAAAAACATGAAATTCTTCATCCATCTTGAGACTTGGATATGCAGAGGGAAGATATGCTTAGTGATATGATCATCCTTTTAATACAATGAATTTGTTAGAGCCAACCAATCTATCTGCTTAAGTTCGACTAGCAACAATAGAATTGACTCTCTCTAATCCGGCAAATGAATCTTAAACATAAAGGGGTGGGTAGGGATGTGTAGATCCAATCAATGCGATTAGAGATATGGGTGGACTTGGGTAATGAATTAGAGTGAATTCGTAAATTTGATGGGGTGGAAATAGTAAGTAAGGTATAGGTAGGTGTGCTAGGAAGCAAATTTGTCAATGGCATTCGATTCAACAATTGTGTATATGAGGCATGCTACTTCCCTTGTTTAAGATAATAGGAAATATGAGCCAACTTAAGAAGGTGAGGGAAAATATTCATAGTAATATGACCAAGCTTGTAATCCCACATCCCTATCTGACCCAATAATTCCATTTCCAAGAACCATTTATCAATCCTACCCACCTATCTCTAATTTCTATTTCCTTGATTCAACAGTAACTATAGATCTAGATGGAGGGGGATACTATCCATGCCCAATCATTTTAGAATTCCTTAATTCTTCTAGTCCACCTACTGTGGGGTGAGTGATTCTTACCTCCTCGGTTCCAACATACTATTCCTCAAAGCGAGATGAAGGAAAACCTAGAGCATTTGACTTATACAGCGGAGAGAAGTGAATACCAATTTGAAACATGCTATATATCCCTTTTCCCTTAATATCAAGGGAGTTGCAACCTGCAACTGTCTTTAGGAAATAATAAGTAATTGAAGGCAAAAACAAACATGAGAGGACTTAAGATTGGCTTCATTTTACCTATTATAGGCTTCATTTTACACCTATAAGTGCATGTTGGTTATTACCACCTTATACTACTCATATGGGGTGTCGTCTATAGAATTCGGGGTTGGCCTAGAAGCATCTAGACCCATGGGATCTATGCTGACTATGTAGGGGGGTTACTAACTAATACAGGGTTACTATAGCTAATATCAGTTCATTACCCGATCAACATCAGTACAAGATGAAGATACTACTTACCACTAACAACTAGTATTCAACACTAATATGAATATTATACATACAGAAGAAGAAACTCCGACAACTAATCTCTTCTGGTTGTTCACTTCTCTCCTTAACACAGATATCCATTTTATTCTATAGACAGTTAGGGTAGGGATATAGATGGCTAGGGTAGGTCTTATGTGGGCTAGTATTATGTGGGATAAAGGATGATGATATGCGAATCAATAAAGTATATACTTAATTTCGTCTATTATCCCTTCTTAACTCCCCAGAATTAGCGATCCGCTCGAGTGAGTGAGCATCCCTTCCCCCCCATACTTTTATACCCTGGGGGATGCACACACCCTTACTACACACTAACTGCTTGTCATGAATACAACCTTCCTTACACTTATACACACACAAACACTTTACCTTTTATTCATGACTATTGGGTCCCGGTTGTGGGTGGGAGTAATTAGCAGATTATGAACACTAATTCACTTATTCACCTACAAATTTTCACAGGGAGAAATGAATGATAGGTGGATCATTTATAACCTTCTTTTATAGACTATATGCTCAAGACATATTGAACTAGAACTTTGATCATGCTATTACTATTGGATACGGTAGAGCACAATCACAGGTTTACACTTCTACGAACGACACTCCTACTCGTAGACCGGGGGACTTACTTCTTATTTATTTTAAACCATATTTCTTATTTACATTAAAACCACTTATATCTTACTACCACAGGGACCCAAACTCTACCCATACCATACACTATATTTGAACCCTAGCAACCAAACAAAGCCTACCCATCTTGATCTACCGCTAGGGATACTTCCACATAGGCTATTCCTTCCCGACCAAAGGGCCCATAGATAGAACTACCGCCTACCCCATACAACATATGCTTAGACCCTTACCCTTATCCACTTCTCTTTACCCAACATTGTCTTATAACTCACACCCCCACACATCCGCTTCTTTTTACTTATCTGCCCCTTATCACACAAGCCATTCAGATCACATTATACCCCTATAACATTTCTTTCTCCTACCCTATCCACTCTTTGTATTATATCCCCCACCCAAGGCATGTGGGGACCAGGCAGTCACCTTTATTCCCATTATAAGACTAGATACTTACTTCGCCCACCTAACAAAAACTATACCCGCCATTTCTTAACCCATTCCCAAGGGTTCAAAAACTTCGTCTCATCGGGGTTCAAAAGCATACCATTAGATTCAACTCTTCTTATTATTATTTTTATATCTTCTCATTACAATTATCAGCGTGGATGGGACCTTTACCAATGAAAGTAATTCGGGGGGTGAACCCGTCCAACCGAATGCAGATGGGGAGAAGGGAACCACACCTTTCTTCTTCGCATAAGAGAAAACCACCTTCTAATATAATACATGAGGAGTGTCTTTTTTCTCTTTATCATCCCAAAACCCTACTACCTCCAACCACCTTTTCTTACCTATAAGGGATACTTTATACTCTTCTTCCTTGATCCTGTCTATCTTTAACCCAGGGATATTTACTTGCTAATCCTACCTGCAACCACCTTATAATAAGTCTAAAAAGGTGGGAGTAAATAGGAATTGATTCTTCAAGATTGATTCTAAAGTAGCCTCCCTTTGTTACTAATGCATCCCGTTATTATTGGTAGGTAGCCTTATTGTTAGGTAGCTAAGAAACATCTCTATTAGTAACCATACTATTTCTTGTTGCAGTAATATGTATCCCATTCTATCCTCCCTACGGTAGGGCAGTAGTAGTAGGATGGGTAAGGCCTTCGGTAACAATCCTTCTCTATTAGTAACAATGCTTTGAAATGGGCCTTTAATATAATAAGGCGACCAGACACTATTTTTCCTCGACACTTTTGTGCATATCCCACCCTTGGAACCAACAGAGTGCAGACGTGATTCGTGGTGTTGTGTCTGCATCTTCCCAACGAGAAATGCATGTCAGAGATTCATCTTCCATCTATAGAATAAAAAATCTATTGGCTAGGGTTGTTAACTACTTTTCGGTAACCTTGGTTCAGGAATCTCCGGTCACCTTTATTCTATCCGGAAAAAGAGTGAAAATTCTTACCCTTTTTAACTTGTTTCAAAATAGGGAATAGGGTTTATTCTTTATACTCTCATTCATGACTATTCCCAATTTTCAACGCATCCTTGAGAAATATATAAGTAACTTAAGGGAGTTGCATATTTAGGTAAATAAGAAGTAGTGGTGGGAAAAGACGTTCTAAAGGAAAGGTACGTCGTTCAATGCTGACACAAAAAATGCTCTCTATCCTTAAAAGAGCAGTAAATGACAACGTTTGAATTGCTCTAGCTTTACTACTCCCACGTGAAAGCCATTTTTACTTGTTCAAAATAGGTTTTGGCATGAAAAATAGATTCATAGTAGAGATCTAGCCGTACATTGCATTGATCCCTCAAGTCTGTTCCCAGATTTTCCCTCTGGATAGGTGGATTCGGCCTTTAACATCCATTCTTTTCTCTAAAACAATAACAACTTCATGTTGGGATCTCTCCTGAATGGCGAACAAGAGGAATGCGCTATGACTAGAACCGTATAAGAAAAGAGATGATTGATTCTAATTAATAGAGAAAGACTATGATATATTTGTAAACAATATCACAATAGATCCTTTATTGCAACAAAGATACAATCATCTAGATGAATCATTCAACAGACTGTAATCAAAGTAAGATACAAAAATATGATAAAGAATCAATATTTATTTCCATTATCCAAAGTGTATTAGGTCTGGCCCATACGATACTCTCTGCTACATAGACAATATAAAAAATATGAGTCCTCTCTCACACCATTCGAACCTCTCCTCAGTATTACAATGCTCTTTTTATATTCTAAAATATCATTGACATCTTTACAATTCAAATAAAAACTTATTCATAGGATCCCTATGCCTAAGGGTGGCATAGAAATAGGTGTACAATAAAAATGAAAAAAAATGCTACTTTCTAGGATAATGTTGGAAACGTTTGCAACATCTTTTTAATGGTTGATGATGTATCCATTCGAGTGCATTTTCTTTGGGAAAGTGGCCTCCCAACTCACAACTGAACTTCGGAAAGGTGGAATGCATCCATATTAACATGTGTTAGCTTTATTTCCCCCCAAAATCTACAAAAACCTAAGTTCGCAACGTTGCGTTGCAAACTGTCCTGAAATAGCTAATTCGCAGTGCCAGGCGTTGCAAACTTTTATAGATGGTCCTGTTTCGTGTTACCAAAGCCTTTAACATCCCAGAACTCTATCAGGTGTCCAAAAATTTTGTAAACTTCATAATATTGATAATATTGATTAAAGAAGAGCACCCTTGGCCATTTTGTCCAATTTTCTCTTAGCCAATTCTTCTTTAAAAGGTTGTAGTTTTGCCTTCAATTTCCTGATTTGAGCTTGATGAGATCTCTTCTTCCTATAGATATTTCTAAGTTGTCTGTGAAGTGGAAGGAATCTTTTAGCCAAGAACCTAGACTTATCAATAGTATCATGGTACATGCCCATCATCCCCATAAGCTTCTTCCTAGATTCCAAGTATTCCTTCTTCAATTATCAGCTTCAGCTCTTGTTTCCTTGAGTTACCTCTTAATCCCCTTGAAAGTGGGATTACTTTCATGTTGAGGAGTATTGATGTCAATAAATTCAATGGGCTGCTCAAAATATTTATATTTACCTTTCCTTTGGGTTGAAGTCTCTATTGCATCATCCTCCACAAAGACATTTTTCTTGGTTGTTTCTCTATTAAAAGGCATCCCAGGATTAACCTTCTCTATAGCAATGGGTGAGGGAAAAACAAGTTTTCTTCCTTTCATACTATGCATTTTCTTGAAGGAACCTCCATAGGAATAGGATCTTTCATGGGTGAAGCTTCTCTATGTGAAGGTTGTGAAATCCCTCCTGCTTCTGCTTCATTTGTGGGTCTTTCATCTTTATCAGTCACAATACCCCTTTTCTTCTTGCTAACCTATGAATACAAAGTCCTCTCAACAGGAGTATCAATTTGTATCTTGGACTGTGGAGTGGGGGAAACATTTAACTGAAACTATGATGAAGTAAGGAATGTTTCCCAATAAGTTTTTTTCTTTCTCAACTCTTCCATCACTAACATCTTAATAAGGCAAGAGTGAAAGACACCGGTGTCTAATTTCTTTGACTTGGCTTGAACGCTTTCAAACATCTTACCAATGCTTCTAAAAAGATAAAAAGTGAGGTTCATGACTTCTTTCCCTGTGAAGTGTGAAAGCATCCTGATGTGGTATTGGTATACCATGTTAAACCTCCCCTCACATGTGAAATACCTCTAGATAACCTTCATCACATTATCAAAACCTTCAAGCATGTGGCTTCTAGGTACCCCTTTGGACAAGTTGTCCTCTTGATACTCTGGCTTAAATAATTCCTTGTAGAAGGAAGAATTTAATGACATATCCTTGAACCACTTTTCTCCACTGTTGGGTATCTCTATTGAAACAGAGATGGAATGTTCTGAAACCTCAAATTATAACATCCCCACTTTAGTTTTAGTCCCATTAAAGTTGAGTGTGAATTCTCTGGCCACCTCTGGATGCCCCCTCTGCATATTTTGATAGAAATTAATGAAACCTACCCTATGAAAGGATTACCTAAAAAAAGGTTCAGAATCAAGGAGTTACATATCATAGGGATATGTCCTTACAATGTCCCCTCCCTTTTGAGTCTTCTTATGATGTTGATTATCCATAACTTCTTCTAGAAGAAATTTTTTCTATAAGTTTTAATGACAGCTGACGCAGAGACCCTACCTCAACAGGGTCCATTGACCTCTTGGTATATGGATCTTCCACTATTCCTGAGCTGAATCATCTCTCCAGGTCGCTACTGGAACCTCCACAAAAACAAATCCACAGGTCCTTCTCACGAAACTACACCTGCATGAATAAGAACTAGGAGTAAGTTTCCTATTCACACAACCACTAGTTGTGACCATGAGCCTAACCAAAAGGTTCTTCGTGACTTCGGGACCTTGTGTGTTCTGCTGTGAGTTCCCCTAACTCTTCCAATCCTCGAACTCTAAACTAGATCTTAGCGAATGCTAGATCCTCCCTTTATCCTCCGATGATATGACCTTCAGCTATGACTTGGAGCACAACTCCCCAAATACTTCAGGACTTCGCACTTCACAAATGTTGAAAGATAACTTACTTCCATTCTTCTAAACCCAGAAACTCGAGTTCTACTCATGCTAGATTGACAGTCCAATATATCCCATGATCCAATTGTTGTGGGGTATTCTACCCTACGGACTAATAAGCTAGGGCTCTAAACTTATACGCAGAAAATGACCCTTAAGATTTAACTTTTAACCTTCTACCCAAAATCTCAACCCCTTTTCGAGCAAACAATNCTTCCTCCCTATATAGATCATCAGGAGGAACTGGGTCTCGATCTCGCTCTCGAAAGGAATCTGGATCTGGGTATGTATCTGTACGATATGCTGGCTTAGATAGATGTCTGGCTCGCTGATATGGCGGGGGTGTAAAGTCGAAAAAGGGTATATCATATGTGCATAAACCCGGAACAGGGTAGAATGTGCGTTAAGTCGGAACAGGTAGGTATAAGTGGAGATTTGATCTACATGGATGCTACTGGATATAGATATGGGCAAGATGGTGTTGCTTAATCTGGACCTGGAACTGGGTATGGAACTAGAATAGATGTTGTGGGATCTGGAACCATGCGAAGGTAAGCTGCAGGGTATGGCTCTAGATCACGAAGGTCTGGCTCTGGTGCTACCTTAGCTACTGGTGGTACCTCTACCTCTCTGCTTAAGCTTTAGCTTCCACTCGGTTAACAGGTGCTTATTCAACCCAGGCTACTAGCTTTACCTTTGCTAGTTTTTTGATCGATAGGCTATGGATCTTGACCTGGTCCCAGTACTGGTGCTGCTCCTGCATCTCGA
>SNQJ01S0113690.1:0-10103 GCA_010110895.2 Picea sitchensis
GGGGGGGGGGGGTTATTCATTTCATAATTCCATTTACATATTCATTATCTCATTTTCCATTTACCAACATGTTTTTCCCAAACTATGCCTTGTTGCATTTTGATTCAAAAAATATTGCTATATATATTGGCATGATTCAAATATGAAGGAAAAAGGGCTTTCTAAGTACATTGATGAATTATCATTTCTAATACATGCATGTTTCTAATATTATGACTTGCAAAAAGAAAATAAGTAAAATGAACAAATGTTGTTAACACAAGAACCAACATTTGTCATATTGATGGTTGTCACACAAGAACCAACTATAAGAAATATTATCTACCACTCATGTATCTCATCATGAAATGATTTATTATTACACATAATCATCATGTAAAGCCACAACTAAGATGCCAAAATCCTAAAGAGAATTCATGCAAAGTTGCATGAGGACATGCAACAAGTTCAGTGGTGTGGAATGTTGGGTCGTAAAAATATGACACTTTATTCATCTTTCATATACCATTTGTCGCCTTTATTTCCATTTCATTCTTCCATAAAACCATAATTATCATCACTTTCGTAAAAATATATGGGTTTACATTTCCATTTTCCAAATTGTTTATTTTGAGTATTTTTAAGAGAATTTGTGACTAAATATTAGAAAATTAACATATTTTCATTATATCTCAAAGTTGGATGAGTTTTGTGATGACTATAGGCATATTTGAAGATTTTCACAAAGTCACAAATCACCACCTAGCTTCAAATTCGAATTTCATCTTCAAGCTTTGATTTGGAGATAATCATTCAAGCTAACCTCAAGGAGAAGATCATGGATAGAATATCTTATCTAAGATATTTGTGGAGGATTTGAAGGGATAAGTTGAGAGAAAAGTGGATCTATAATTATGAGTCTCTTATCTTCATTTATGTATAAATAAGAGGGTTCTCTCCTCATTTGAAAGGAGGCCTCTCTCTAGAATAGAGAATAGAAGAATAGAGTGATTGAGCTTTGATTCATAGTCTTGTAGTTTTGAGATAGTGATTTTCATTATTTGTCATGTATTGGATTGTTTTAATGCAAGATTTTACTTTCTCATAGTGGTTTGTCGTTTACCTTTTTGTCATGTGTTGTTGTAGATGTTTTTAAAATGCTTTCATTAGATTTAATTTACGCACTTTCATGTTTTCATAGATTAATTCTAGATTTCATGCTTTCGTAGTTAGATTAATTTTTTTATTTCATAGTTAGATTATGTCTCATTTGATTTTGTAGATTCAGTTTTAGTCTCAAGTTTATGTAGCATTAGGATAGTTTCCTTTCATAGATTAGTTGCATATTTTGTGCTTTCTTAGATTTAGATTCAACGACAGTAGTTTAACTATGTTTCTTTTCAATCATTAGCAAAGATTATAAATCCTCTTACCCTACATATAATTTGTGTACATCTCATAATATTACGACTCAGGATTGATAATTTATGCCATAATTACTATCATATAATTAAGCAACTAACTACCATCTAGAGATAAGGTCATCAACATAAAGGACAAAATTGTAGAGATGGCCTCTACTTTCTTATTATAGACATTAGGATCATAATGTGGAAGAATCCAATGGTAATAAGAATTTTTTCCATTTTTGAAATTACTGAGCTGAGGGAGCTTGCTAATACCATAAAGAGATTTCTTAGGTGACAAACAAATAGGGGCTAAGTCTGGACATAGCCATGAGGGTTTTCCATGTATATTTATTCTTGCAAATCCTGTGCAGAAGGAAGATTCTTTATCATCGATGGACCTCCGACTATATGAGGCGATAAAGGAAAAGAACAAGGAGGATGGAATTCTTTTTGCTATAGGGGAAAAGGTTTAATTATACTAAATTCCTTCAACTTGGGAGAATACTTTGGAAACTAAACGAGGCTTGTATCTTTCAACATGTCCGTGCATACTTATTTATATAGACCCATTTACATATGACAAGTTTTCTTCCTTTTGGAAGAGGTACAATATCCCAAGTATTGGCCATTAAAGAGCGATACTCTTCATTCATTGTTGTATCCCAATCTAGATGACTGAAGCTTCTACAAATGTCCTCTAGATCGCAGTCTGAAACTTGAGCCAAAGATAAGAGGCTTGCTGGGTATGAGCGTGTTAAATTGATGAAGGATCACCGACAAGATCATAAATACATGCATATTAAGCGGACCCATCTTAGGAAGTTGTGGGACTAAAGTCAGTTGGGAGTTCAGGACTCATCCCCAGAGGAAGGTGAGAAGGTGGAGGGAGGATTTACCTCATCCTCACTATCATAATCTAAAGAAGAAAATAGAATATGAACAAAACAAGGCACAAACACAGAAGATGGATCACAAGCCAAAGAAAACACAATCGTCGAATTAGGCTCACAAGCCAGATATTTTCATCAAATTTAACACCTCTTCTAATAATAATTTCATTTACAGTAACTGGTTGAAGAAGTCTATAACCTTTGACATCTTCACGAATAACAACAAATAAACGCCCTTCTCACTTTTAGGTACATGATACTTTCCTTTTTCATCGGGAATGTGAGTCCATGCTATACTTCAAAATACACGGAAGTAACATCTGATTTAATTTTATTCCATGCTTCTTTCGGTGTTACATTTTAAGAGCCTTGAGTAAGTGCAATTTACTATGTGATTTGCATAGTTGATTGCTTCATCCCAATACTTTAGACCAATCCAACAGATTGGATCATATAATTATCCATTTATTTTAAAGTCTAGTTCTTTCTCTTAACCTTCCATTTTTTTTGTGGTGTATATGGAGTAGTATGTTGCATTTGGATGCCATGTGTAGTCGCGATGTATGGAGTATTGTTCACATATTGGTCTTCATTATTTGTTCTTAACTTTTTAGTTTGATGTCCAAATTTCTTTTATACAAGGGCCCTGTAGGGTAAAAACTTATGAAAACTTCCTCTTAAGTTTTAATAAGTAAGCCCAATGCGTTTTGGAAAAGTCATCAATGAAGGTTAAAATGCCACTTGAGGAAAAGAAGGAGAAGTGGACCACACAAATCTGCTTGTGAACAAGTGCAAAGGGCACGAGGCATGTACCAAGAGGCATTGTCAAAGTAATCGATGATGTTTGTCGAGAAAACAAACGACACAAACACCATCCTGCATGAAACAAATGTCGGGAATACTGAGTCACCTTCTATTGATTACATAGTCGTACCAGTGGCGATAGTTTAGGTAATGGAAACCGTTCATGCCAAAGTTTCTCAAGTCATCGTTATGAGAAAGAAAAACTGATGAAAGATGATGACCCAAAGTTGCAAACTCCTTTGTGAGATTATTATCATGAAAATTTCTAGTTGCAAGAACATGCTTGGATATTTTAGATCCTTGATTACAACTTGGTGAGGTGAAAACTCTATGGTTTTACCTTCACTTTGGTAGATGTTGATATATTGATAGAAGGTTACAAGAAGAATTGGAACACATATTACATCATTGAAATGACCATTATTTACTTGAAATGTTCGAGATCCTTCAACACTAAGAGATCTATCATCACCAACACATATTTTCTTGGTGTTACATTCATTAGAGCATAAAATATTTATCATCTTATCCATATGATAAGATGCTTTAAAATCAATAAGCCACTCACATCCAGAAAGAAGAGTAGAAATTGTATTGAAGGAGAACCAGAAGCAAGGGCATGTCATGAGAGAAGAAGAAGAAGTAGAATCAATAATGATGTGTTGCTTCTTCATTGCTGCTTCTAAAGATACCATTTTCTTGAAACAGTTTGGACTCATCATGACCATCACACATCACAAAGTTGCAATGATACATCCAGTGTTCTTACTTTTATAATTTTCTCCTTTGTCACCATTAGGAATGAAATATGGCTGAGTGGGTTTGGGACCCATGTATTTCTTGTTGTTGTGTGGTGAGTATGTTGCTTCTTAAGTTTTGGGTTTATCTTTCTGATGGATTACTAAGGATTTGTTGGAAGTACATGCAGTCTTTGATGGATCCAAGTTGTACAAGCTTATCCTTCTCTCTAATAAAAGCATCACAGAAAGTTCTCAAGATTAGGTTCTTTTTTTTATAAAACGCCTAGGCCTCTTGCATGGCATAAAAAGGTAAATCTGAGACATAGAATATGTGCTACCTAGCTTAGAAATAATACTCGTCCCAATAATATTCTTTCTATATTTATCTTTAATCTTCACATAAGTTAGGTATTTTAAACTTAGATAAAGAATCTTCAATGCAAGAAAAATCATTTGGACTTAAATTTGATACTTGATTTTCTAACTGTTATGTCACTTCATTAATTGTGTTTACCAAAACACAGATTCAATCTTATCCCAAACTTCTTTGGTGATCAATTGATTGAAGAATTTGGAACCTTAAATCAAAGAGATATGAACATTCGATTAATCCATGTGCTGGTATTCTACTCCATTTTGACTTTCTGCTCAGCAGCATTAAGTGGTATTGTTTCCTTTCAACAATCAATTTACAAACCTTACTTCTTAATAAATCCTCCATATGAAGTTTCCATTGGAAGTAGTTGGCATTAGTAAGCAGAGATTGCCCATGAGAGAACATTAAATAGATAATATGGATTTAAAAATGAAACTAATGATAAAATATCAAGATTAGAAATTTAATTTTAAAAAAATGGGCACTAAAGTAAACTTGGATGTGAGGATTATTGCTTTTAAAATGCATAAACAATAACAAATGACCATGTGGTGGTGTAAGTTGCTTTATAAAGTGACCCACTTTTATATAAAAGTAGGGATCAACTTTTATAATGAAGTTACTCAAAGAAAGAGTGCATGCATCAAATAAATCTAAAAAAAATATTAAAATACTTTAGTGATTCCTGCATGAAGTAAAACTCACACTTTAATTTATATGACCAACACTTTCCAAAAATAACAAAGAGACTTGAACTCAAGACCTCTTATAGCAGGCAACTTTTAACCAAATGGTCTAGAAAAAACATAATTATGATATTTGTGAGAGGAGTGTTGTTTTTGTTGGGGAAGTGTAGCAGAGCGTGCTAAAAGAAATTTCATTTCACTGAAACAAATTCTTCTCAATGACAAACAGGGTTGAATCTTGGTAGAAACACAGGAGAGATGAACCTTCCTACTATGTTTATGAATTTTGAGATCACCACGGTACGGGGAAAAGAGAATTTGTAGATCTAAAAGAGTGAGATCACACAGGGCACGGGGAAAAGAGCATATGCAGATCTAAAAGAGTAGAAACCAAAAAATAAATAATATAAAACCAAAATAATACTCTGAAAAAATTTAAAAAATGTGTATTAAGGCTTTATACCTCTGGCTCTGATTGAAATGGTCGTATCTTGGGAAAACATAAACCTTTTTGAATGAAACAAAAAGTGTCCCTGACTGAAACGAGCGCTCCAAACACAATAGAATAGTCCTTTCAGCCCAAAAATTTACGAAAATGATAGAAAATGGAGTTGAGGCAACTCGGCTTCATGATCTCGATCTACAATAGGAGCGAGTCTTCAAACAGGCTCTGATACCATGTTCGAAAACACAGGTATTCCAATAGAGGATGAACACCTTCAGTAACCACTCACACAACCAGATCAAAGATCAACACATCAATGTTTTGACGTGGTAAAACCCCTACGGGGAAACATCCACGGCCCCAACCAATGCGACCACTTGGAGTAGTTTATTAATGCAAAAGAAAAAGATTACAGATAGATTTTACAAGAGAGTTTCTCACATTCGATCATCGACAAATGACCCTCCATGATCTTTAAATAGAGATCATGGACCAATCGGGTGCTAGGCCACAGATCAATGGATGTTAAGATCGAGGAGAATATGAACCGTTAGATCACTCTATGTCAGGAACATATCGTGACCATCGGATTTCCTAACTACAAATGCATACTAAAGAAACACACTTTTACCCAATGACACATTAGACCAAGTAAATCTTAACTAACTCCTAAGTGTCTAAATATCCTAACATAGGCTAAGTTAATATTGAATAGAAATCCAAAAGAAGGAACTTACAAATAAAGTTGATGTCGCTGCAATATTCTCCAAGCTATCCTCATCCAACCCTTACATGAAAATATTGAGATCAAAATGTTGATACTTCAATGGTTTTCCTTCTCTCAGGATCAAAGGTTTGACACCTGAAATATTCCCCCTTTCACCATGGAAATGCTTTCAATTTATAGGACTGGAAGGCTCAACCACCATGGGATAATTATATAATTGGTTGAGGATATGACTCCAAAATTTGGGATTTTGTCCTAATATAGTGCCATAGGATAGGCTTTGAACCAAAACAACCTCATCTCTTCAGAGTTGTCCCTTAAGAAAAGGCGGGATTCACCATATTTTCCTCTAACCAAATTGACGCTCCCCTTGATTTAGAGACAGGGCACCATTGGTGCTCCCTAAATAAGGCCAAGGGGGCGCCACCCATCATAAATGCTAAAAAAATGGTCAAATTTCCAAGTGAAAAGCATGATTCTGGACTTGAAATGATGGGTTTCTTCCTCTAATATGAGTTAAGGGTTGTGGAAAATGTCTTTCACAGTGTCAATGAGATATGACACTTGTAAAAATGCATGTGAAAATTAGTAAGGTGCATATAACACTTGAAAAAGTGCATGCGACACTTATTAAGGTGTATATGACACTTTGTGACACTTGTGACACTTATGAAACTTGTGACACTTAGCATGCGACGCTTAAGTGTGGAATTTTGATGTGTAACACATGCGCCCTAAAGTGTGAGTTCATTAGAAAAATTGATGGCTGAAACACTTTAAAAATTCTTCAATGCAAGGGTGTTGGAGTAGGAGAACTTGATAGAAGTTACAAGCAACCATCAAATATTATAAATATATGTTTCATTTATGAGGCATGCATACATATGCTCGGAATACGAGTTGACTCAAAGCATGGTCGTCGACCAATACACTGCGGTTCCATGGTAATATTGACTAAGGATATGGCCACTGGAGATACAGTATGGATCCATACCTCCATGACATGAACTGATCGCAACCACGAAAAATACACAGTGGAGCTACGGGAAGACAAAACATAGCCACAGATCAATACCATGTGGATCTATGTGACAATATATTTATCAGTGATATTTCCAACATGGAGATTATAATGGAATATTTTACATGCTCAAATGATCTCCATCACAGCCTAGGAAAAGCACACAATAGAGTGAGTGCCCAACCTAGGGTCTTTGTCCCGATCCCAAAACAATACGAATCTAGCCATGAAAATAGATGAGTCGATGTTGAACATGGTAGAAACCACTTGATTACCATTCATTGAGGTATATCGTTAACAAGTGTGAGGAAAATCGTCAATGATGGCAATGATTCTGAAGGTACCTTTAGTACATTCCAATGAATGTGAATAAATGAGTTGAGGTCGAACATTCGTGGAATCATTTGATCAGAGGTCAATGGTGTAAATCTACTGTCGGAAGAGAGGAGGCCTGCCATTGAGGCATGCAGGTTCTAAGGTACTAATTTGTTTCTAAGTCTAATTCTCGGATCATGTGTTGAAGTCGATAGGAAAAGGCTCATCAAAGGAGGGCCTTGATGTATACCTCATCATCAACATGAAACCAATATAGGAAAGTGATGCGAGATGGTAGACTAAATGATTATGTATTGACACATGAATGGAAACTGATAATACGACAGATGATTGGTTTGGAATGAAACTTCCCTTAAACATTGTGAGGCATGAAAAGTGACTTGGTAACATTGACTCGATGGGTACCATGAATATAATGTGACGATAATAAGAGCACTCTTCGACTAGAACAAAAAATTATAACGTGACATGGAATTGGTATGACTTATAGACAAACAGACTATCCAACTGTAAGGAGCGAGACAAACATGTACCATGTTCAAGGGTGACAACAATAGCTGCCATAATGGATTCCAAAAACATTGATCCATTTCTTTCAATCCCCCCCCCACCCCCACCATGATTGGTGAGTATCTCTTTGTTTTTTAACGAGATTGAGGAGGATAACAAATGCTCAGTATAGCTCATCTTCGATGAGCCCCTCAGCACATGTTTAATGAACCTAAAGAAGGATGGGTTTGGTCATGTATGGGTTATGGATTTTGGTCCCATATAGGTCCTTCAATGCATAAATTTACGAGCCCAAAGAAGGTAAACTTAGTGGTTTTTCACGTTTAGAGAGTCTAAAAAGAACTTGAAGATGACTCCATGTGTGATTTTTTTCATAAATTTAGTCTCCCAAGCCTGAAACAAGTGTAAAACAATACAAGGGAGAAATATTCTAGTCATGCTTGACTAGAGTATTCATTTTTCGTAATTAGTCTCGCAAGGATGAAAAAGAGATAAAGTACCACTCAAAAGATGCCCTTTCAAACCTTTTAACGAGTGTGAAAGGAAACAAGCTCACTCGACAATCTTTTCATGTTTAGGGAGTCTGAAAAGAGATTAAAGGAGACTCCAAAGAGTTCCCTTTTTGTAAAACTTTTACGATTCCGAAAAAGAGATAAAAGTACACTCGATAACCTATTCTCATGTATTAATGAACATGAGGAAAGAACAAAGACTGAGTCGGTAACCTATTCTCATGTATTAATGAGCACAGGAAAGAACAAAGACTAATATTGGTAACCTATTCTCATGTATTTACGAGCACAAGAAAGAACAAAGACTAAGCTTGTTTTAGAAAATACTACGACGTTATGATGGGAACGACCCCCAAGTGAGAATCACTCCTAGCAGCGTGTTTCTCTAGAGGTTTACTGCAAAATGGAAGGAGCGTGATGCGAATGGATATTGTGAAGAATAATTACAAGGGATGTAAGCATGCGAGATGGAAAATAGAAAAAGGATTAGCAAGCTATAAGAAAGTGAGACGACAAATAACAATGAAGCAATGACAAGCACAACCATTAAGCAAACAATCTGCTTCATTTTTTAATGATCTTGAAACAAAGAAATAATTATGCTCGTTATTCCCAATGTGATTTCCAAAGGTTTCGAGGGAGGACACCCATGGGTGGTGGGTACTTTACCCGCATCTTGAGAAGTTAGCAGCTCAACTCTAGCATGATGTCCAGAGGCTGGGGACATGCCCCCTAATCTTCGTTTCATTCATCGAATCTTATCCTATCACCAATTTCTATACCAGAATAGAATCCTGATTACTAATAGGAAAATGTTCATCAGAGAGGGAGGAAGAAAGAGGATCAACTAACCCAGGTGGATGAAATGAAGGTTCAAGTACAAGTTCTAGTCAAAGACTTGACTCAAAGGGAGAGGCGATTGTTTCATTTTTTAACGAGCTTGACAGAAGAAAAGAACTATGCTCATAACCTATGGGTTTCATTCCTAGATCTTTGTTTCATTTTTTAACAAGCCTGACACAAAAACGAGAACTTTGCTCGAATCTGGTTTCATTTTTTAATGAGCTTCGAACCTAAAATAAAACTATGCTCATTACCTCTTCTTGATGATGGCTTTCGAGAGGACAATTCTTTGGAAGGAATACATGTCAAAGGACATGCCTCAATCATGGATTCCAAGAGATCTTTGTTGGATGGAAGAACAATGCTCTAGAAGGAATACCTTTCGAGGGCCATAATAGGGGTAGGGAGATTAGGCTCTAATATCCCTATTGAAGAGATCACCATGTCAACTACTAGATCTAATTCAAAATAAGCCTCATCCAGAGTTGAACACATGGTACATGTTGCCACATAATTAACCCATGGTGGGGGAGATACCACTTGCACATAAGGACCATTTAGGGAAGGTGGGTGACTAGCAGTCAAATGAGGATCAACAAATGAAAGTTGATCAACAGTCACAATTTTTCCATTATGAGGGAAATATATCTCTCGAAAGAGAGTGGACACGATAGATTTCATGGCATAGACATAATCTTTCCCAAGGAGAAAATTAAAATCCAAAGGGTCATGAACTACCATAATGTCAATATAGATAGTTTTCCCTCTTAAAATAACGTGTAGTTGAGGAAGGATCCCTAAAGGTTGAGTGATTCATTTGTTAAA
>SNQJ01S0113690.1:20725-38508 GCA_010110895.2 Picea sitchensis
GCTCCACCCTTCATAAATTCTCAAAAAATGGTTGAATTTCCAAGTGAAAAGCATGTTTCTGGCCTTGAAATGATGTGTTTCTTCCTCCAATATGACTTAGGGGTCATGGGAAATGTCTTTCACGGTGTCAATGAGTTGTGAAACTTGGAAACATGCATGAGAAACTTAGTAAGGTACATACAACACTTGAAAAAGTGAATGCGACACTTAGTAGGGTGTATACGACACTTTGCGACACTTGCGACACTTAAGTGTGGCATTTTGATGTGTAAGAAACAATGGAGGAGAGTTTACATCAAAATAATTCACGGATTTCTGTGGTGAACATGGAATAAAAAGACAATTCTCAATGGCCAGGGCTCCTCAATAAAATGGAGTCGTTGAAAGGAAGAGTGGAACAATATAGGAAATGACAAGAACCGTGTTGAAAGATTCCAAGTTGAGTGACATCTTTTGAGGACAAACAATACATACATCAGTTCACATCCTAAATAGAGGAACGCTCAGAAGTAACAATGATATGAATCCTTATGAGTTATGTAAAGGAAGAGCGAAAAATGTGAAGCATTTCAGAGTATTTGAAAGAAAATGTTATATCAAAAGAGAAGATGGAAGGCTTGGAAAATTTGACTCTCGAGTTGATAAGGGAATACGTTGGGTATTCAAGCAAAATAAAAGCATATAAATTCTTCAGTCCAAGACTCAAAAGAATCATGGAAAGAATCATTCTAACGATTGACAAAACATATGTACAGAAGGGAAAAGAAGGAATCAAAGATTCAAAAGAAAAGGATGACGAGGAAGATCTAAAAGAAGAAGAAGTAGAAGAAGAAGAGTAGCCAAAAGTAGAACAATAGGAAGATGAGAAAAAGATACCTCCTAAGACACCTAGCCGATGAGTGCAGAAAAATCATCCACCATAATAGATTATTGGGAATAAATATATAGGAGTTGAAACCCGAAGAAAAATACTTTCACTAGAAAAAATGCATCTATCACTATTATCCGCAGTTGAACCAAGCAGTTTTGAAGAAGCCATTAATAATGAATATTGGGTCAAGGGTATGGATGAAGAAATGGATCAGATAGAGAAAAATGATACATGGGAATTGGTTCCAATGCCAAAGAACAAAAATGTGATTGGTACAAAGCGGGTTTTCATAAACAAACTGAATGAGGATGGACATGTAACTAGAAACAAAGCAAGGTTAGTGTGCAAATGACATACTCAAATTGAAGGTATATATTTTGAAGAGACATTTTCCCCAATTGCTAGGATGTAAGCAATCAAATTGATATTAGCCTATGCATGTTCTAAAAGAATCAAGGTGTATCATATGGATGTAAAACCAACCTTTCTAAATGGATAATTGGAAGAATAAGTTTACATCGAACAACCTAAAGGGTTTCTACTATCAGAAAAGGAAGATCATGTTTGTGGGATGAATACATAATTATATGGACTCAAGCAGGTCCTCAGAGAATGGAATTCAAGGTTAGATAGGTATCTACAACAACAAGGATTCAATAAGGGCAATGTAGACAACAATCTCTACATAAAAGTGGATCGAAACAATATGATGATAATTGAAGTTTATGTAGATGATATTATCTTTGGGAGTGATGATGACAAGATGAGTTAGAAGTTTGAAAAATACATGCATAATGAGTTCGAAATGTATTTCCTTGGTGTGTTGACTTTGTTTTTAGGATTACATACATATCAGGGTAATAAAGGTATTTTTATCTCCCATACTAAGTACATCAGAGAAATGATAAAGAAATTTGGAATGGAAGACTGCAAACTCGTAAGTACTCCTATGCAGACTAGTTGCAAGTGTAGAAAGGATGATGAATCTAAGCATATAGATAATAGAATCTACAGATCGATGATTAGCATTTTACTCTATACGACAACGTCAATATCATATGTGATGCAAGCAGTTGGACAGGTTGTGATATTTCAAGCAACACTGAAAAAACACATGTTATGGAAGCAAATAAAATATTCAAATATCTCAAAGCAACAAAATATTTTATATTATAGTATCCAAAATGGAAAGAAATATCTTTGGTCGCTTACACAAATGAAAATTGGGCAAGAAATATTGACGATAGAAGAAGTACAAGTGGATAAAATTTCTACTTAGGTGAGTGTTTGGTATCATGGCTAAGCAAGAAACAATCATCAATATCTTATTCCATAGTAGAAGCATAATATATTGCAATGGAAACATGTTGCACTCAAGTTCTCTGGATGAAGCATACCTTGTAGGATATACATGTGGAATATGACAAGCCTATTCTGATACTCTGTGATAACACCAGTGCTATCATTATCTCTAAGAATCCAGTAATTCATTCCAAGATGAATCACATTCTGATCAATTTTCACTTTCTATGGGAAGAGGTTACAGAGAAGAACATCAAGCTAGAGTACATTGGGAAAAAAGAGAATATTACAGATATCTTCACCAAACCTCTTCCGAGGGAGAGATTTGAGTATCTTCGACAAAAACTTGGAGTGTTTTTTGCCCCATAGTGATCCACATGGAATTAGGAACAATAAGGCAAGGGGAGAGAAGAAGAAGACATGAAGAATACAAGTAAAGAATATTTTGAATGCTTTTCATATACATCATAGACCTACATGAGGAAGCACCATGAAGAGAAAATAGAGGCTACTAGATAGGGGGGGAGAGAGAGAGAGAACAAAGGCATGGAAACATAGAGAAAGGAAAGATGCATGAAGAAAGGGGGAGCATTGGTCACAGGGGGAGAGATGGTCATAGGGGGAGCATAAGCATGATCATGAGTGTTCCCATGCCATCAATGTTGCCATCAATGCCAAAGGGAGAGATTGTTGGAAAGTTGGTTGTCATTGATGTCAAAAAGCAATAGTTGTCATTGATGTCAACATATGTGATGGGTGTATTTGGATAAGTCTCCAAAGTGGCTCCCTTATGGCATAGCTCTAAGCATGGACCTCACGGGAAGATGCTTTGAAGAAGCCTACAAGAAGCCAAAAATGTGTGGTTATGGAACCCGAAGTTGATCAAGGAAATACGAACACGAATGAAAGTGTAAATGTAGGTAATACATTCATAAATGGATAGTTCTCATCATTATGTTTCCGGTGATAGGTGGCACGCCACGTGGTTCCCCACGGTTGAGGAGTTATGAGGTCATGAAGTTGGAAGCCCCAAAGATGGGTTATGAAGCCCCTAGTTGATTACAAGACAATTAATGAAAGGGTTAAGTGGTTTTAACAATAAAACACTAAAGTAAGGAAATACGTTACTTAGAAAAAGTATAAATACCCCATAAGGAGTCTTTCATAAGTACAATTCACACACATCTCTATTGATTATCTATCTTGTGAAGAAATTTTGGTCTATTAGTGAATCTGAGGTTGAGTATGAGGTAGTAAGTCTAAAGTTGTGAAGGAAGGTCGAAGGAGAAAGTCTCAAAGTTGTAGAAAATGTGAGTAAACCTAGTTTCTCAGGAATCCATGAGTTGAAGGTCAGAAGGGTGTGGATGTACGTGGGTTGCAGTGGAGAAAAGCACGGATATCCACAGGCAGTAGTGAAGGAAGTCGTGGATCTGTGAAAATCTTGTGAAAGGGTGTGAAGAAATGCTTTTACCATATTGTTGATGCCCATGGTGGTTTGCTTATATGTTATCTGCTATAATAGAGTTTCTACAGGATCAAAGGTATGTTCTTTATGTGTGTTTATCATGGATGATATGACACATGCTTGAGGCATGTTTTGGAGGCCCTTTTTTGTTTATGGTTGCATATGTTTGAGGTCCATGTTTTGGTTTCATTGATATATGCTTGAGACATATCCTTGGTAAATTGTATATGGTTTTTATGGTTCATTGTTAGAGGCACATATTTTTGATAATGTCATATATTTGAGGCACATCTTATGGTATATGGTATGATGCATGTTTGAGATACATTTTGGTACATGGTTTGGATACTTGATGTTGATATGGTCTATATGAGTGGATCTGGTTGATATATCAGTGACATATATAGTGACAGGGAAAGTGATAGGTTACAAGTTGATGTGATAGTGATAGGCTGGATGATAGGTTGATTATTAGAGGTAGTGATAATATGAACGGTAGTGACAGTTTGGTCTACATTTTTATTTCAAGGTGGAAGAATGGGGCAAGGAATGGGCGTTGTATCCTCCTTACAGTTGGTGCCAGAGAACACAGGGAGTTGGATCTTCCTTCAGGTTGGAGCCTAAGAATCAAGGGGTTGTAGCCTCCTTCTGGTTGGATCCAAGAATGCATGGAGTTGTAGCTTCCTTCAATTTGGAGCCTGCAAATAGGGGGTCATAGCCTCCTTCCACTTGTAGCTGGAGAATTGAGAAGTTAGTGCTTCCAATGAATGTATTATTTTGATATATAAGAAAATCATTCCATGGTTTTATCCCATTTGGGTTTCCACGTAAATTCTGGTGTACTGTGTTTCTGTGGATGTCTATTATGATCTGTATATTTATATTTCTCATGATATATTGATGATATACTGTTGATTAAATTAATGATAACATATTGTGGTTAAAAGTGATAATAAAGTGCTCATATTGATTCACCCCCCCCCTCTTAGTATTCCAACAACTAGAAGGTATCTCTTGCTGAAAATATGGTCTTAACTTTGTAGGAATTGGGAAGGTGCACACTAAATATGGTTAGCAATTCAATTGAAAATACTCTATGGTCCCAAGGATGGTTCTCAACTTAATAAATAGGGATGAATGATAATATGAGTTAAGGATGGGAGTCCTTTCTGACTAAACTAAGAAGAAATCATATTAGGTTGAGTGGGGATCCCAATGATTTCATATTGGTGTTATAGCATCATTTGAAACCACATATGCTCATGATGACTCATTGTAATCAATTACATCTCTTTCCCTACTTGCAAGAGAAAAATCCTCCTTTTCCTCCCTAAAAATATCTTAAAAAACAACATTTTTTTATGTACACAACTCTCCTTACAGAAACTCACGTACATACATGCCTTGCTAGTTAGAAACCCATGTACATGTTTAATTGGCTCAAAATAATAATAAATCCCGATATTTTGGGAGTATTTGATGGGTTCCCTAGGTTCCTGACTTAATGTAGTTGGTTCATAACTACTCCAATTGTCAAAAGGGAGTATAAAAGAGAGCCTTGGGATGGAGAAAAACATCTCAAAGAGATGCACCCTTATGATGGAATTTTCCTTATATCCTTTCAAGCCCCCTTATCCCCTTGCATCTGAGATTGTCATTTCCTTCTTGAAAACCCTTATTTTCAGGATTTGTTTTCCCCCCTATATTTTCAGAAAGAAATACATTTCTTCCTTGGACCTGTTGGAACACAAAGATTTGGAGGTTGTCATCTCTAGCCTTGGGTGGAGGAACTTGGAGCCTAGTTCTAGGACTATGCCACAATGGTTACAGGTTGTAACCAACTTCTATTATTTTATCAATAAAATATCTCCCATTCTCATGTAAGATTTGGTGAGTACTTGCACAAGAGATCTAGCTAGCAGAAGAACGAACACAACTTGCAAAGGTAAGAATACGAGAGAAAAATTGGAGCGAAAAGAATGAGAATTGTATTAATTGTATTCCACACACAAAGAGTGAATAATTTACAATAGATATATGCTACACGAGTAACTAATACACCATAGTAGTGATCTAGAGAGATCTAGACACTGACTGGCAGACACTGGAGTGAACTACCACCTAGTCCTAGTTAACTGATTCATGCAATCATCAGTTAATTGAGTCACACATGTGTAAATGAGAGAAATGCATGCAAATGTTGGTGATAAAACCGAGGTTTCCATGCATGAGTGAATTACATTAGTCTAATTATGTATAACTGGCTCTGAACTATAGAGGAGCACCCTATATTGTAGGGGGATATTTTCTAGAGAGAATGTTCTCATCTAAGGAAGTGTTCTCAACATTGGAATATCAAACTTAGGAAAATAATTCTAGGTGAGTGCGTAATATCTCCAACATCATGTCCATTTCTATTTGTTAATTCATGCTTTTGATGATATTATTTGTATCTTATTTTGAATCTAACATAGAAAGTGAATTGATTATATTTAGTTAGTCAATAGATAATTACATGCTTGCAATTGCATACTTATTTGTTTGCAGGTCTTTCAGAGGATTGTTGTGAAGGAGTTCTGGAGCGAAAGTCCTTGAGTGGGATCGACTTCAAACATTAGGTTCCAGGTATGTTCTCTTTCCTTTCTTCCGAAAGTTAGTTATTGCAAGTAGTTACTTTTAATTAAATTCCTAATTAGAGTTTGAGTGAAGTCTTTTAGTACAGTGCTATATTTTGGCCTTCACCCAAATCCATAAGAATTAGATTTATGTAATAGTGGAAAATGAATAAGATTGGGGGTGATTACATTGTGAAGCTATATTATCTATCTCTACAATCCCCTGGCCCTGTTGAGATTAGATGATGGTGGTGAAAATCGTGGAAGGTTAAGGATCCACCTAGGAGTACACTGTTGATGTGGATGATCATGAATAAAAGTTTTTGACTTGGGAAATGCTTCAAAATACGAATAATATTGGCCCTCGAAGACATTCATTGTATAAAGAAAATGAGGCAATTCCTCTCATCTTTTCTTTTCTTGTCAATTCTCTATGCAGGTTTGGAAGGATTTGGAGACTTCGTTGGGTTTTTAGGATTTTTGGCATAACGAGACCATGGAAATAAATTTCCAAGAGTGGTTTATAAGAAGAGAGTTGGAGATTATTATGGAAGTTACATTCTTAGTCACTTGGGGAATATGGCTAGCCCACAACTTTGGTTTATTTGAAGATAAACTAATCCCATATTTTCAAATCTATGCCCTATATTTGGCTCTATTATTGGTTTACAAAACTACTGTGAGTATAAAGGAACAGAGGATCGTGGGAATACTTTCGATGGACAAGTCTTATGTTTGGATTTTCTTTGACAATGCCTATTTTTGATGTGTTTTCCTGACACCCATCAAATACGTGATTGGAGTAAATATATGAACCTATGTTTATTTTAAATGGAGACAATTTTTTTTTCAAATATGGAAAGTGTCAAATACCCTTCACCTGTTGATCATGAAGACCCAACAAGTTTCAAATCATCTTGAGTATTGTAGTTCTTAATCATGAAAGGCTAAGATAGATGATTTCTCTTTTGAATAAAAGAGAAGAAAATAAAAGATATTAAAAGAAGGAAATTGCTTATCTCCATTTTCTTCTCACTAAATAGGCCTATGTGTCAGCTTCATCCTATATTTTACATAATCTAAAACATAGCTCATATTCCCAAGACATGCCATTTTTCTCCCACATTATGTTGCCCCATACTTAGCTATTTTCCATTTTCCTTATCCACTTAGTTAATTTCCATAATACCCACCACTTAGTCATTTTCACAATTTCTACGCTCATTTTCATAATTCATTTCCATTTTCCCATAATTCATTTCCATTTTCCATTTCCACTTATTTATTTTCATTACTTCTACATTCATTTTATTTCCATGTTCAATTTTCATACTTAATCACTTTTATTATTTATCACTTAACTCTATGACTTACCTCCCCAACACTTAGTCATTTTTCATGACTTACCATGTTTTATTCCTTTTTACACTAAGTCTTCCATTGTGGATGTGGGACTTCCTCTACCTACGCATTAACTTACCCCTTCAAACCCTAGGGACTTCCTCATTTTAATAATTCATTTCCATTTTCCATTTCCACTTATTCATTTTCATTATTTATACATTCATTTTTCATTTCCATCTTCCATTTTCATACTTAATCATTTTTATTATTTATCACTTAACTCTATGACTTACCTCCCCAACACTTAGTCATTTTTCATGACTTACCACGTTTTACTTTTATTTTCACTAAGTCTTCGATCGCAAATGCGATACTTCCTCTACCTCCACATTACCTTACCCATTCAACCCCTAGGGACTTCATCTACCTCCACATTACCTTACCCCCTCAACCCATAGTCCACTCAATTTGTCTTTACTGAGTCTTATACTTAGTTTATTTTTTACTTTTGAATGCATATGCGGGAGACCATACCTTAATTTCCACCTTCCACTCCTATTCTTGCAACCTGCAATCCCACAATACTCAATTTTCACTTCCCACTTCCGCATTACCCAAATTGCACCCTTCATGACTTTTTTACTAAGTTTTACCTCTTCCCGTAACTTTGCAAACACTTCTTTTAATTTTTTAATATTATTTATTATCCTAAGTTTCTTCCCCCTTTTCTTGGGCATACCTCCCAATGATACATGGTAGTGAATGCTTATCATATGTGGACATGTGGCAGTGACATGGACCTATCATATTGGGACACGTGGCGGTGAGGTAGACCTATTACAAGGTGACATGTGGTAGTGACATGGACCTATCCATGGGTGACACATGGTAGTGAAGTAGACCTAACTCCAGGTGACACATGGATGGACAGAGATGACTAGAAAATGACTTGGCATGATGATTGGGTGATGATGTGGTGGTCAAAAGATACTCTATGCACAATCTATGTAGAATTATATGGATCTCTCTACTTCAATCACAAATAAAATGAGGACAAAATTTATTTATAAATATTTCATAAGAACCCTCCCACAATTCATGTGAGAGAAAGAAAGTCGAATTTGAAAATCAAAGGCACAAATTTCACGAGGACATATCAACGATGGTCGAGTCTCCATCTTTTGGAGCTCATAAATTTTGATCCCGACGTCCAATTTGAGAAAATGAGAGCTCGTTGGAAAGGTAAAGAGATGAAGAACATATTAGAAGTGGTTTAAATGGATGAAGTATAATTTATCATTCCCTAAAATATAAATTACAGTCGAGACTAGTTTTGGGATTGGAAACAAATTATTTTTGGAAAATGATTTATTTAAACAAATTCCTGAGCTTATAAAGTGGGTCCCAATTGATGGCACACATATCTAAGCTCAAATTTACAAAGAGGGAAAATAAAACCCTAAAACTCATTGAAAACAAGTTTCAAGAAGATGAAGAGAAGACTATAAAAGAAGATCTAAAAGTCATTCAAAGGGTTCATAATTTCCATCATAGTAAGTCAAGTAGTCACTTTGTTTTGCTCTCAACTAGCTTTCTTTCTCAGTTAGTAGTCATTTTTCCTTGTTGTTTTAGGATTTTGTGAAAACCTAAGACCAACCTCTGACTGTATCCTATTGACTTTCATGTCTCTCTTTCATTTCATGGTCTGCGAGAGTCCAATCCCAATCCTCTTTGAAGGGAAAATGCAATTCACTTTTTATGAACTCTCATACATTATTGCTTATTTTATTAAAGAAGTCTATTTTTTTTTTAGGTTCACAAAGAACTAGTTCGACACATAACATTGTTGATCTCTTAGACTTTAAGTTTAAGCATGGGATTTCATATGTGGGTCTATCAAAATCTTTATTGCATCTAATGAAATGATCATTTAGATTTCTCTGCCATATGTTGTCCATACTTTCCTTCCTTTGCTGAATATGGTGTCTTACTTTGATGAATGTTTTAATGGAAATGTCATCATATGATAATGTACTCTCTGTTGGTTTATAAATCTTGTAACATAGTGTAAATATTTTCTTTCTGTAATATACCTAGTACTTCTCAGGTATTCTTTACATGTGAATAGTTGTGTAAAGAATAAGCCTAGTCCTCTCTCAGGCCTCTTTTACATTCTTGTATATTAACTAAATATAGAGGAGTACCATCTCTTTAAAAAAACAAGGGGATTTATCCTCATGATGTTATCTTAAATACCGTAAAAAAATCTTTTAGATAAACACCTATCAAGGGCTAGGGAAGACCATAAATTTGGGCTTTGTTTTATTTCTATCAGACTCTCATTTGTTGACTTCAAAGGCTAATCTGGGAAAATGAACAAATAATGTCGATGAATTAAAGAATTTACTTTTCATTATGAAATCGACACTTAACAAAGGGATTGTCATGCTTCAAATTTTTTGGGATTTAACTCTCACTATAAATTGTATGCAGTATCAACTTCAGGTCCATAGTACTAGTTTATCCCAATTGCCTAAGAATTTGGAGGATATTTGAAAGAAGTTTCCGAAGGTATCTTTCAAGCATGTCTACAGGGATCTCAATGTTAAGGATGCCACCCTTTCTAAATATGGTTTACAATTGATGGAAAATCGTATCATTGAAGATGAATATTAGGAGGGGATTTTAGTCTCATCCAGGTCCACTAATGTTTTTGAGATTTAATTATTTTATGTGGGTGGGTTTCAATGTAATTTTTTGATAAGATTTGATCTGTTTACTCAATATATGTTTTGATGAAAGGTAATTTAAGTCCTTTGTACATGTCAATTTCAGGATTATCTTTTTGATGGAGAGTGGCTAGAAATACAATGCAATTTAGTGATATGTACAAATAGTAGCACAAAATTTGACAATTGTGTATCATGCACCATGTGGAATGCATTTTTAATTCTTATTGAATGAAAAATACATTTCTTTTCTTGGAAAAAAATGGTTAATTACTGTAAACAAACTTCAGTTTATTATAGTTATTCTTTTTTTGAGAAAAAAAATAAAATTATATTTGATATTTTATAGGTAAAATTAGAATATACATCATATTTTCTTCAAGGGATAAAAAAAATAATAGTTCACCAAACTAACCTTCATATTGAATCATATTTTATACTATGACTTTTTATTTTCAGACATTCAAGGCTCCTGGTTGGTAGCCTTTACAAAACATTGTCTTCAAATATCCCAAAGGCTACATCACTTGCTTCATTTACGTCATATTTAAAAAAAGAGAAGAAATATACAACATTGAAAAAAATAGAAAGCACATTTTCAACAACAACAACTTAATTCCCTTCTATGAACTCTTGTTCATTGAGGGTTTCCTTCCTACAATAACAAAACTTCCCCAGGAAGTTGATCAATCATAAAATTGAACTCTTTATAGATATGAGAGAAATAAACTGTTTCACAACTCATCTTCACATGTAGGAACCGAATCATAAGAGGTTCAAGTAACATATTATTGATTCTACATTTTAGATTGGCCCAATCCACTATGAATTTCAAGTCCCCAGTTACTTGCAATTTCTTTACACCCTTGTCTAATAATACCTTTAATACAAGCCACATAGAAAAGAGTCACGCTTGATTGTTTGTACCTAGGCCCACCACTAATTTTAGCTTAAAGTGATGTTATTAATTTAGGTATAAAATAACACCATCTCCACATAAACTTGGAGCTCCCTAACTGACACCATCAAACATTCCCCATGCATGTTCATAGTCAATTTCAAGATCTTTTACAACTCTTGTTAGTTTCTCTTTAGAATAGGTGATGTTTCTAATAACACTTATTATTTTATGGGGAACTTTGTTAGGTCTCAATTCTAAGCCTTGAGAATCCATTTTTTTTCAAGATAACCACACCCCCAATATCACAAAAACATGGTAGATCCCTGTAAACTTTAACAACTTTATCCAATATCCAAGAATGAAAACATTCTATAAAAGACCTCTGCTCTCATTTGTTTTTCCCACTGGTAGTTTGTGATAACTCTTCTCTAGTAAAAGGACAATCAACAAATAGATGATCCACAAATTCCACATTATTTCTGCACATAATACATCTTCCAGGACCTTACATATATATTTTTTGACAATTATCCCAAGTTAATATTTTGTTGTCTAGGGTGAACCACATGGATATTTTATCTTTCAAAGGACTTTCTAATTTCCTTACGACATACCACCACCAATATCCCCCCTCCATTTCTTCTTCCATCTTTGCCTTATAAGCCAATTTTACAATATATTCACCATTCCCCTGATTTTTTTACCATTTAATTATATGATCCTCAAATTTTTTTAATGCACTAGTAGTTATGATTTTGATATAAAATTTGCATTCCTCAACCTTTTCCCCCTGCAAATCTAAATCATCTACCTTCTTCTAGCATCGAGACCAAATATTTCATCAATAGTAGTCACATTTTCCATTGAATAGTTCCCTATGAGATGCGGTTCCCTCATCAACTCCTTATACAACTTGCAATTTCCTTTACATCCAATCCATGGCTCCTAGTCAATTCTCACACATGTTCCTCTTATGACCTTCCAAGCTAACCATTCTCCAATAAATGGGAAATATTTCACCAAATATTTCCATACATTTGAACCCCTTGAACACTTTCTTTCTTGTCTAAGCCAATCTATTACTAAAATTGTTCTCATATACTTATTTTTCATATCCTTGTCTTGAATACCTTCATTGACGATTAATGTCCACAAAATTTTGGATGCAAGGGATAAACTAAAAGTATGGATATTTTTCAATCCCCAATTTCCATATTCTTTTAGATTTTCAACTTTGGACCATTTAACTAAATGGGTTCCTTCCTTCTCTCTCTTATATGTCTAAATAAATTTGATTTTTTTTCCCGATTTTAGTTAAAATGACTTTAGGAATATGAGCAATGACCATCCAATACATTGGGATTCATTCCAACAAAACATATACCAAAACTAATATATCTCCTCCTGAAAACCATTTATTGCACCATAGAGAAATTCTTGCTTTGATTTTGTTGTATAACCAAATCTAGTCCTCATAATTATAATCATTAGGTTTTAGTTTAAAACCTAAGTACTTTACTCCTTGATCTAAATCCATAAAATTCATTGAAAACACATTTACAATTTGGTCTTTTTTTCCTCACCCGTCTCATTGAACAACATTGTAAACTTCCTCAAATTAAACTCCACAATTGTATCCTTGCCATACATATCCAATATCTCATTTATTCCTCTAAGCCCCCTTAAATAACGTTGCTTGAATATGATGATATCATCAACAAATAATAGATAATAATTTCTTACATATTCATATATTTTTTCCCCTTTCTAAAAACACTTCTTCTTGCATCCTTGAACAACATGCTTAAGCCCTCAACTATTAGTGAAAAAAGAAAAGGGGAAAGGGGACAACCTTGTCATAAACCTGTAGATGCATTGAAAAAAACTAATAACATGTGACCCATTGATTAGAAATGCAAAATAATTCAATGAAATATACCCCGTAATCCATTCTAAAATCTACAAATTCATTCCTATTTGAATCAATAATAGTCTAAGGTAGAGACAATTCACATTTTCATAAACGTTGGTAAGATCCAACTTTATTTCCACTACATTAATCTTTTGAGTTTTAATTGAATGCATGTCTTCTTGAGTTGAATCCTCATCATCATGAATTTATTTATTATAAAAGAAACTGAATTGTTTCTTAGAAATGAAATCATACATTATTTCTTAGAGTCTATTTGCAATGATTTTGGATATCACTTTATATACCAAATTGTTGAGAGATATAGTCCTAAAATATTCAAAAGTTTATGGGTATTAGATTTTTGGAATAATAGATATGAAGGTGGATTTAAGGTGCCCAACACTCTTCCAAAAAATTGTATATTCCTCAACCATTGTTTGTGGGTTATCAATAATCAAATCATAAAATCTTAAATAGAATTCCACTATCCATCCATCAGGCCTAGGGATTTTTGATTTATTGGAGGCACTTAAAAATGTTTTTATCTCCTCCTTAGATACCTCTACCTATAGATCTAAATTCATTTCCATACTTATCATCTTGGGAAATATCCTAATAATTTTAATAATTTCATTGATATTGGTTGACTATGGGTTCTTAAAAATGTTTTTGAAATGTTGCCTTGCCATGTCAACGATATCCTCATAATATTTTTCCCTGGTACCATATATATTATTGAATTTGCAAATATATTTTATACTTCACCTATGACTTGCATATTTATAAAATAAATTAGTGTGCCTGTCACCCTAAGAGAGCCAAATGGATATGCTTTTAAGCCTCCATTTATTTTCCTCTTTGGTGAGGAGATATTTCTTTAACATTGCAACTCTTTAAGAAAATTCTATTAATCTTCTGAAGAAAACCCTACATCATTATTATAAAAAATCCTTTTAATACTTTCTTCCACATCTTTCATTTTTATTTTATTTTTTTGGGCATAATTGTGAGCCCAAACTACAACTTCCATATTTACCCTTTTCATATTTTCCGCAAATCGTTTCATTGTTGATTATCCATTATTGTGATCAAAATGAATCCAATTTTGATCATTAATGCTTTGAAATCCTCTTCATCCAGCAAATTTTGATTGAACTTAATGGCGGTAGGGGGTTTTCCACATTTCAGATCATTTTTTAACATCATTGGAAAATGATATAACAAACCTCCTTTCCCTACCCATGATCTAACCCTTTCTAATTTTGTCTTCAATTTCTTAACAACCAATAATCTATCTAACCTTTTTGAATTTCCATTTCTACCTCTTGTATCATTTCTCTAGGTAGGAATTAATTTTATAGGTTCTACATCAATCAAATTATGGTTTTGAAATAAATAGCAAAAGAAATATCTACAACATATTTTCTTGCCATTTCACCCCATATATCACTTTGAATTAGGGTAATATTCATATCCCCTTTGATTATGACATTATCTTCTTGGAAATCACAAGAATCCCCCAAACCTTCCCAAAAGGGATTTCTATCACCGTAAGGTCTATACATATTTATGACTTTGAAAACCTTTCCTAGGTCTTTTGACCTTCCTTACACCATAATAATTTCAAAAAACACTTTGAAAGAGTAACCAAAAATCTTGGGATTCGATCGTGTTACAATTCCTCCTGATGGCCATCAACATCCAAAGAACAAAATTCCAATCCTTTAAAAAAGACGACAAAAATTCTACAACCTTTGACCCCACACACATGGTTTCTTGAAGGAGAAAAACATTTGAATTGGACATCCCACACAATCTTTTTAGGGATTGTTATTTTGAGGTACGCCCTACCCCTTTATATTTTAGAGATAAGATGATCATTTGGAGGCATGATTTGGGGTTTTTCCTACTTTAAGGGTCGCACCAATTGTTGACTACTTTACCTCCATGAATTATTTTATTGCCTATGACTTTTATTTGGATGTGTTTGATTTTATTCATGCATGAATAGTGATGTATTCCTTAAGTGCTAGACCACCCTCCACAACTCCACAATTTATCATATCTTCTTTCTTTAACATGGGATGGTAGGTATACTTGACCCTAGTACTATGAACTTTTTTACTCTTATCTGAATCTAACTCATAATTCTATGATTCCTCACTAATAGGATGATTTTGTTTTATGGATGAATAAGGATACCCTACTACATTCTATAATACTCCAGGGTCCTAAGAATGACCTATAGGGAGAAATTGTAAATGTTGGAAATTATCATCATTCCCTAAGCCAATAGAGATAGCCAAATTAATCAAAGAAGGTGTTTGAAAACACATGTATTCCAACAGAGTACGAACAAATTCAGTAGCCACTCACACAAATAGATCAAATATAAACACACTAATGTTTTCATATGCTAAAACCCCTACGGGGAAACATCCATGACCCCAACCAATGTAGCCACTTGGAGCAATTTATTAATGTAAAAGAAAATATTACATGGATATTTACAAGAGAGTTTCTCAAAATAGATCATCAACAAATGGCCCTCCATTATATTTAAATAGAGATTATAGACCAATCGAGTGTTAAGCCACATATCAATGTAGACATTAAGATCGAGGATAATATGAATATTCAGATCACTCTGTGTCGGGAACATATCGTGACCGTCAAATTTACTAACTACAAATGCATACTAAAGAAACACAATTTTACCTAATGACATATTAGAACAATTTGATATTAAATAACTCCTAAGTGTCTAAATATCCTAACAAAAGGTCTGTATTCTAAGTCCCACATACCCTCCTCAAAGTTACAAACATCCCAAGAACATCCCACTATAGAACAAAATTCTTTTAGATCTATTTGAATATAAGAGGATTTGATGGAAGGGGACTTACCTTTATCAAAAGTAGCATGACTTAGAGATTCTTCAATCTCTTTATATCCATGTAATTTATCCTATTGCAAGTCCTCTTTTGAATGTGCCTCTACCTCACACACCTTTAGATTGTGGATTGCCTTCCTAGTCCATTCTAAATCCACATCCTCTTCTTTAATTCACTGATATTTCTTCACTCATGCTTTTTGATTATTACCTGAAACTCCTTTTGGATAATTATAGTATTCTCATATATGACCAATAAAATTATAACCTTTACAATGAAACATAATTTTCCAAAAATCTAGTTTATGACTAAAGATTCAATTTCCCCAAACAATATCAATCTTTGTTGGCAATATCTTGCACACAAAAAAATCTACTAGTAATTTTATGAATCACATATCAAGTTCTGATTTGAAGTTATATTCTAGGGAAATGAATTGACCAAGGTTGTTTCCAACCCTTTCCATAATTTTTGAGTTCCACATATCTAATGGAAGGTCCTAGGAGAAGTACCCAAACTTGCTACAAAAAAGCCAGCTCCCTTCTATGGTTAAAGCTTGTTTTCCAATTCTTAAAACAAATCCATGAGGGCCCCCATTTCCAAGGCTTATCTAGAATCATATTTGCATCATGATGAATCTTCAGCATAAAACATATATACCCCCAAAAGAATGTGGAAGACAAGGATATATCAAATGACGGGCCTCCAATTCTCTCTTAACTAGTTTCTCAAGGATGCTCCACATTCCCTATAAATTTACCTACCAGAAATTTTCTTGTGAGACTTTCAAACTCCTTTGTATCAACATCCAACCCTATCACCATTTTCATATTTTTAGGATTTACTCTAACACACTTCTTTCGACGCTTCTTCATACTAGATTGAGTACTCACTTCTGCATTGCTTCCACCAACTCTCAGCTCTGTTGGACACTTCATTGCCTGAGACGCAAGAAAAAAAAAATGAAGTGTTCTCATCCTTTCCATTTTCATTCAAATTTATTGAAACACCCTTGTCTTCCCCTTCCTTATCTTTGGAAATTTGATCATGAGACTAAAAACCTACACCACAACCGAGACTAGCAGTGTTATGGAAAAACTAACAAAGATGAAATGTTTACATCACTAAGTACAATCTTGTTTTCAAAAATCTTGTATGGATATCCTTTCGAGGACCATAAAGGTCCAACATCATCCTTCATAGGATTATAGATTGTATCCTTCTATATGTCAAGTCAAGTACTAGTGATCTAGGTGGGTATTGGTGGCCACCCACCTATTCCAACTGGCTCCTTGTGTCTTTTTTTTGTTCAACACGTTCTTTTGTACTACTTTGTAATTGTGGGTTCTACACTTCTAGGGATGTTTGAAGCCCCACACATCTTCTAGGTGGATACGGGTGGACTCTTGCCTAATCCAACTGGTTTATTTTGTATGTTTTCATGTCATCACATCTTGTTGTACTTCCAAGGTCGTTTTGGGGCCCTAAACGTTGTTTTTCTAGCTCTCCATAGTCAAAATGTAGATGGAGTCAGAGTTTGACAACAGAATGTGTAGTTCTATGAAATACCTTTCCAACAGGCTATCATGCACCTAAAATAGAGGTCGTATGCAAAAGTTACGACCCTTGGAAGTTGAGGTACCAAATTACACCAACTTACCCATAGGGCCCACATGACTTTTGGTGTTTCACCTTCTAGGGTTAGGTTTTTGGATGTCTAGGGTTTTGGAATTCATGAGTAATATCAAAA
>SNQJ01S0113691.1:0-17648 GCA_010110895.2 Picea sitchensis
CTAGGGTTAGGTTTTTGGATGTCTAGGACTTTTGGAATTCCCGATTATTGTAAAAAGGCCTCCAGAGCCTCATTGTAACCATCTTCTTGCGAATGCGAGTAGCCGTCACATCTCTTCTCAGAGATAAGTTGCCACCATTCTAGAGAGTCTTTCACTCTGTATTTTTACAGTCTCTGTACATTTCTTTGATTAATAGAAATCGTGTATTACTGTATATCTTTGTTTATGGTTGCATCTCTGATACATTTCTGTTATATGATTGAATATATGCAATATCTCTGTGCATTTCTTTATTATATATTCGCTCTCATTTTGTGCCGAAAATAATCCGGATCACCTTCTAACTTTGATTTGATTATATCCATAAAAATCGTCAAGTAAGGACATCATCTCGGATCCTACAACCTGTTATAACATCATTTCCATGTTGGGTAGTGGAAATTTGTCTTTAACACTTGCTCTATTTAAAGCATGAAAATTGGCACAAAGCCTAATCTTACATAATTTTTTCTGGACGGGAACAAGATTTAATACCCTTTCAGAGTACTTAACCGAAAAGATTATGTGATCATTTAGAAGTTTTTCCTCTTCTTTTCGGATTGTAGCTTCAAGAGTAGGATTCATAGGTCTTTGTCTTTTCCTAACTAGATTTCCCCCTTCCTTCATGGGAATGGCATGATGTATAACATTTGGATCAAAACCATGAAGAGCCTCATAAGACCAGGAAAAATATTGTGAAATTCTTGGAACATTAGAACATTGTGCACCTATCTTAATGGTTTTTGGGGACTCGGGGGTTCCAATGTTCAAAGGGATGGTATCCCCAACTTTTATTTTAGACTCTTCTTCTTTATTAATTTATTTATTGCCTACATCACTCATCGAGAATGAACTCTCAAGAGGACTCAAACCTTTAGTAAGTTTATCATTTTCGAGGGAGATTGTGTCCTTAGGCTTATAAGGTTCATTATGTAAGAAGGCACAAATTCCTTCATCGTCTGGAAAAACTTGCCAAGATTCTACGTTATCAGGGAGATAAGGTCGGTAGAGAGACAAGAATGTACAATCTGGCCTATGTGCTAAAAGTTCCCTTGTAGGAGAAGCTACAAAAACAGCTAACCTATCAGCCATAGAATTAAGTTCTCTTTTTATATGAGTGATGTTAAAAGACAGTGGATTTGAGATTAATGCCCACATAGCTTGGGTGTACCACTTCAGTAACTTCTTGTTGGGATTATATATCTTCCTGACTAAGTTTACAACAAATTCGGAATCACCAAAAATAGTAAGATGACCACAACCAAGGTTATAAGTGTTTTCAATGCCAAGTAAAAAGGCTTCAAATTTAGTGACATTGTTTCTACAGGAAAATTTTAATATGTAGGAGAAATTATGAATTTTTTCTATAGGGGAATATAATATAATACCTTCTATGTTACCTTCATTTGAACATGCATCATCAAAGTGCATATGCCGCATACCATCATCATAATGAGTTGACTAAAGATGCATGTCATCTTTATCAGCAAATATTGAATAGACACCCATATCTTCCTCAACACAATTTACACTAGGTTGAGGAACACTTTCAATATGAGGAGAAATTCTTCCTTCCCTTAGTACAGTAATTTTCTTTCCATTCTTAGGGATGGATAAATGTGAGCCATCTAGAGAAAGGTAGCCACCAATTAAGGCTTGTTAGTCTCTACCAAAAATAATTGAATAGTTACTCATAGGCATATCAATTACCTGTATATTTAGGGTGGTTCTTATTTCAGGATGAGCGCAGAGTACTAGAGTTACATATTTTATTTCACCTATGGTAGATTGTTGTTGATTATTATAGGAGAGCATACCCCTTGCATTTTCATTTGTACGGGAAAGGCCTAACTCTTCCATAACAATATTTGACATAACGCTCAGACCAGATCCACCATCTAAGAGGAAATAGTGAGTTATTTTATCCATAATCTTTACATAAACATAAAAAGAAGGATATTTTATAGGGTTCTTAAAGTTATTTAAACATATTTTATTTACATTTGAATAATCCCCCTCAGAATTTTCAGTCAAATTATCTAATGTGGAAATTTTACCTTCCATAAAAATTTTAAGATATTGTTGTTTCAGGATGATAACCATGTCCAAAAGAGAAGCATTTGCTTTAATATTAGCCAAATGAGTGAGAATATTATATTTTGAGGGAGGGAAAGAATAAATTGTCTCTTGACTTTTTGGAATCTTGACAGCTTGAGAGTCAGTACCTTGGGATGATGTGTCTGGGGTTGTCGTAGCGGGGGGAGGATAAACTTTGTTCTGAATGGGATAAGATTTATTTATGGTATTAACTACCATAACATCATCTGGTTGAGCCCAATATAGAACATAAATAGTAGCATCGTTATTCTTACCAAAGATTATGTCCCTAACATTCTTTTTAACCTCACAAGTGCGTTCATCATGATTTTCTTTGCAAAAATTAGACCAGGAACGAGACATTATAGCCTTTGGTTGGCAAGGGTTATCATTTGGACTCCTAAAATATGCATGAGAAGAAGTTTCAGCAAGAGAAGAAGAGGAAGTGATTCCCTTCCTTTCATAAGCAATCATTCGGTTACTCATATCCTACATAAGTTGTAATATTGCAGACATATCTGTTTGTTTGACATAATCTCCCTTAGGAAGACCAGTTCTTTCTAACTACTCTTCATACTCAAGACAAGTTTGAAGTGTGGATCCAAGATTATATATAGCCTTTTCTTTCAATCTATGGCAACAGGAAGAGGGTAAAGTATTGTAATAATGCACGAAAGCACCTTGGTTCTGGAGGCGGATCAATTCGAGAATTTTATTATACAACTTAGTGAAACGAAGATTGAACAATTGAATAATTTCACTATTGTTATAATTAATATTATTATATTCTCTTAGTTGATCAGTTGGGCTTTTAGATTGTTCATATGTAGATTTAAACCAATAGACCAATTCCTCCCACATAGAAAGGATTTTAGGGGGTAAGTCAAAAAAATCTGCAGCAACCTTCCCTTCAAGAGAGTTGACAAATAAGTGCATGCAAGTCTCATTGTCATTCATCCTTATATTTTGGCACGCATTATAAAATGTTACCAACTGTTCCTTTGTAGTAATAGTGTCATTTACTGAAAACTTAGGAAAATGATCCTTAAACTTTGGAAGGGGTTGGGCAGCTGGCGTAGGATTCAAGGGAGAATATATGTGCCATGGGGTGGTGGTAGCATATTCTTCAAATTTAAATAAGTCATACTTTTTAATCACTTTTTTTCAGATTAGTTGTAGATTGAATTAGAATTTTATGGCTATAAATACTACCGAATACAGATGAGGTTGAAGGTTGTGAAGAGGATGAACCTACGATACCACCACCACTACTAGAAGATGTCATATTTAAAGTGAAGGGAATTACTACTAGAGTGGAACTAGCTGAATTAGATAAAGTTCGACGCTAAGAAGCTTGTTGTCTTTTTATGACAACCTTTCCCCTTCCTATCTCAGATATAGGGAAATTCTCAAGCGACAACCCTCTTGTTCTTTGAGAAATACGAGAGCTAGAGGACATGTGCAAAATGTTTCAATGAGGATGTTCATTTATAGACTGTCTTTGCCGGGCTTCTCACTATTAACATATTCTAATATCTTAGGAAACGACTCCCCAAGAACAGTGGAGTTCAACGCGAGAGATAGCAGTCTTTAAAATGGTATTCAATAAGGTTAAAGAAATGTTATTTTAATCGTCAAAACCATCTCCAATATCGGGTTGTCTAGTAACAGGTACAATCATGGAAACAATCAATTAAAACCAAAATAAGAATAGGAAACAAAAGAGATTAATTACATAAATAAAGTACAACAAACAGAGAAATATGGAAAGATCTCCCSAGTATGGTCATTGATCCGGATTTATGAGTGGAATAAAATGAATAATATACTGCATACAATAACAAAGAGATACGGAGAACAACAACATATATCCAATGAACAATAACTTCTATTGAATAAATAAAATAGGCTGAAATTATAAAACTTTAGAACTGAAAACAACTTGCTCAAATGGTGGTAGCTATCTCTAAGAAGAGATGTGGTTGTTACACGTATCCATCTAAGAATAATGATGACAATGAGGCTCCATAGGCCTTTTTAACATTACTCATGAATTCCAAAACCCTAAACATCCAAAAAACCTAACCCTAGGCGATGAAAGGCCCAAAGTCATATGGGCCTCGATGGGTAAGTTGGTACATCAACTTCTCGGGGTCGTAACTTTTGTATACGACCTCCATTTTAGGCGTGTGATAGCCCATTGAAAGATATTTTCGATAACTACACATTATGCCTTCAAAATCTGACTTTGTCTATAGTTTGACTATGGAAAGCCAAAAAAACATTATTTAGGGCCCCAAAACGACCCTGGAAGTATAGAAATATGTATTGACCTAAAAAATTCCAAAATAAGCCAATTTGATTAGGTGGGAGGCCATCAATCGCCACCTAGACGTTGTGTAGGACTTCATATAACCCTGAAAGTCTAGAACCCACAATTGCAAAGAATTACAAAAGAACTTGTTGAACTAAAAATTGTCAAGAGGAGATAGTTGGAACAGGTGGGTGGCCACCAATATTGACCTGGATTATTCCTCCCCCCCTTAGGAAGCAATGGTCTCCATTGTGTTGAGTTCCCCTGTCAGGTGAGGAAACTTCTACTGAATTTGGCTCTGGGTGAGCCACTTGCCTTGGTGCAGGAGTTGCCCTGCCTTGACAACCCGATAAAGTTGGATCCTCTATTAGCGAGTGCCTTAACCTGTGTGTCCACTATCATATTAATGGATTCATGTTCCATGCAGTAAGGGTTGAGCTCTGTTCCTGTCAATTGTTCTTCGATCTCCAAGGTTTCCAATAATGGTGTAAAATATGGCCGAACAAGGTCCACATTGAACATTGGGTGCAAACCAAGGAAGGGGGGAGTGTTGAGCTCAAAAGCATTGTCACCCACATCCTTGGTGATAGTGTAAGGCCCATAGCGAAGTGGACGGAGCTTCCAATGGGGCCCTATAAGGCATTCTTTCTGCAAATGTAACCAGACTTTGTCTCCCACTTGAAACTTGTGTGGTACCCAGTTTTGCGTTGATTTTACTTAGCATTGGCTTTCTATAAAATCTCATGGACATGTTGGAAGATGTGTTGAATCTGCTCAATGAATCTGGTGTCTTTGTCGACCTCCAAATAAATATGGGAAGCATATGCATGTGTGGTTGCAAGAGGTATCGCAACATCAATGGGACCCATGGGTTGGAATCCCAACCCCACCTGAAAGGGGCTATGGTTGGTGGAGCTATGGAGAGTCATGTTGTAGTTTTGTTGAACATAAGGAAGACTCTCATCCCATGTACATGGATTCTTAGAGTTATACATGCGCATGATGTGAACAACCATTTGATTGACGACCTCTGTTTGGACATCGGTTTGAGGGTGGAAGGCAGTGAATTTAGTGAGCTTGGTGTCCAACAGTGACTAGAGACTCGACCAAAATGTGTTCAGTAAACTGTTATCCCGATCGGAGATGACGGTTTGTGGTGTCCCAAAATGGACCCACACTCGTTCGAAGAAGAGCTAGGCAGTATCTAGCACTGTGATGCTCTTCTTGCAATCTGTGAGAATGGCCATCTTCAACCACCAAAAATACGCAATCATTGAATTGCTTGGTGGACGGAAGATTAGACATTCAATCCATCGAGATGGATTCCCAAGGCCTCTCAAAAATAGGAAGAGGGATGTATAAGCCTTGATTCTTGATGGTTGTCTTGGAAATGGCATGGGAGATGCAAGATATGATATACTTGTTGACATCCTGTCGAAGTTTTGGCCAATAAAAATGTTTATGTAGAATGGCCACAGTTTTCTCCATGCCAAAATGTCCTTCCATTCGACTGTAGTGAGCCTCCCAAATCATCTTTGCACACTTGCTTGCAGGAACACAAAGATGTTCTGGATGGCATAATAGTCCATCCTGAATGTGAAAATTGGTGACGTTCACGCTTGTACCCAAGAGCTGATAGGTGGTGGAAAATTCAAGATCTCGTTGATAAATTTGGGACCACTCAAATGCCTCATGCCCACAGGAATGGAGCATGATGGTGAGTGCAGCCACTCGAGGTCGACTGAGGCAGTCAACAACATGATTTGTGCTCCATGTGTTATACTTGACGTTGAGATGGAACTGTTGCAGGTATGTGGACCACTTTTGATGGGGGTCATTCTAAAACTTACCTTGTGTTTGTATGAACTGCAGAGGCTTGTGATCAGTGTGGATGATTGTCTCCTTTCCTATAATGTAATTTTTCCATTGAGGGAATGCTTGCACAATGGAATACATTTCCTTGTCATAGGTGGGGTATTTTTGAACAGTATCTAAGAGTGTCTCACTATGGTATGTTACTGGATGACTGTGGTGAGTGAGAACTGCGCCTACATCAATCTCGAATGGTTGTTGCAGATCGGGTAAGGAGAGTATTGGAGCTAAGAAAAAGTGATGCTTCAGTTCATCAAATGTTTTTTGTTGTTCCTTCCCCCATGCAAACTTTTCCCTTCCACCATCCTTGGTCACTTGGTTGAGGGCCCATGAAATATGGGAGAATCCCAACACGAACCGTCGGTAGAAGTTGGCAAGTCCCAAGAATCTCTGAAGCTCGGTTAGTGTGGTCGGGGTTGGAAAATCACGGATGACTTGGATCTTAGCTGGATCCACATGTACCCCATGTTCATCAACAATGTAGCCCAAGTATTGGACCTAGTTCATTCCAAAGGATCATTTTTCCAAGTTGGCATATAGCTTGTGTTGTCGTAGAGTGCTAAGAACCTACTGAATATGTTGCATGTTCTCCTCCCAAGTTTTGTTGAAGATAAGGATGTCATACATATATACCACCAAAAAAGAGTTGGTGAAGGGTCTCAATACATAATCCATAAACCTCATCCAAGTGGTTGGTGCATTTGTTAAGCCAAAGGGCATGATTAGCCATTCAAAGAGACCTTATTTAGATTTGAAATTTATCTTCCATACAGCAGTCAGTTCGATAGGAACCTGGTAGTAGTCATACTTTAGGTCAATCTTGCTGAAGAAATTTCCCCCCTTGAGTTGGTCAAGAAGGTCATCAATTCGGGGAATCGAGTATCGGTTCTTGACTGTGATTTTGTTTAATGCTTTGTAATCAATGTAGAGCCACCAGGTCCCGTCTTTCTTCTACACTAGTACAATCGGGCTTACGCAAGGGGAGGAGTTGGGTCTGATGTGCCCCTTTTGAAGTAGCTCTTGGATCTGACGCTTGATTTCATCATTTTCCATCAACGAGCGATGATATACTGGTCCATTAGGAAGAGGTATACCCGGGGTTAGATCAATTGGATTCTTGACTTGGCAGTGCGTCGGTACCCTGATGAGTGAGAAGAAGATGTCTCTGTACTCTTCCATGATCTTGTCCACTTTCTTCTGTTGCAAAGAGAGGCTTTGTGTAGAGGCCACGGATGTGGCAGCAACCTTCTACTTACTGTGAGCACGGATCACAAAGAAGACGAACTTCTCATTCTGTGAAATGAACTTACTACATTGCTTAGCAGAGATTAAATAAATAGTGGTAGGTGGCGCTACCTCTGGTATCCTGTATAATTGTCTACCCAAAGTAATAATAACATTGTGGGGTCTAGAGTCATACACAGCATGTCACTTCCACAAATATGGTTGTCCTAAAAGAACATCACAAATTTCAAGGGGAGCAATATCGCACAATGCCTCATCTTTGAAGGGCTTGATGTCGTAGGAAAAATGACACGGTTGGTTGATGCGGAGATCTCTTCCTTGGCAAAACCAGCCGATGGTGTAGGGTTGTGGGTGTGGTGTCATCAGCAAGTCTAACTGCTTGACGACCTATGCTAAGATCAGGTTCTTCTGATTTCTTCTATCGACAATGAAATAAAGTGGAGCCCCCTTTACCCACATCTCTAAGTGAAAGAGGCATTCCCCTTCCTCAGGTTCTTTTGGTTCGCTTGGCTGGACTTTGGTGGTAGTGACAGTGGTGCTAGGTTCGGCATCAATAATTTGCTTCCCTCCTTCTAGATTTGATTCGGAGTCAGAATATGCCTCTAACTCGGAAGCTTTCATCTCGACCACCAGTGATTTCTTGGAGAAACATTCTTCGGTGTTGTGCCAAGGGATTTTATGGTATTCACACCACTTTCTCATGTTCTTCTTCGTCTTCTCATTACCCTTCTTGTGTTGTGGCTTGGACTGGTTGTCCTGAGAGTGGCCATCTTTTCTCTGTCCCTTTTTTTGTGGGTTGGGGTTGCCTTTTCCCTGCTTCGACTGTGAGGAGTTTGCATATCCAAACTCTCGCCTCTTCTACTTAAATTTATGCTCGATATTGAAAACATATCTATAATACACACCTAATGATGCAATGTCCAAAAAATCCATTTATGTTTGAATGAATCTATGCAAATGGTCATGGTATTTGAGCACCAGAAGTCATTCAGAGTCTTTGATAACCAATTTGGTGCACAGGGTATGGAAAATATTGATGAAATATGGTACTGTCTAGTCCCTTTCCTGACGCAGCGCGGTCTATCTTGTGTATTGGTCCTCGTAGCTTCCAACATGGTAGTATTGTTCTTTAATGGAATCCCATGAGGGAATGACCACAAACATTGTTGATTCCTCTATGGCCCTTTGCTCAAAGTAAGTATCCCACTAGTCCTTAACATGGGGGATGGCCTTTGAGGAGTGAAAAAGTGATATTTTCCCTATCGGAAAAATCGTGGACTGAAAAGTACCCTTCGAGCAGATTCAGCCATTTATCTACAACATCAGCATCTATCAGTCCTTCAAATAATGGAATATAAAATTTTACTTGTACCTTGAAGAGGGTTGCATGGCCGCTTGATGAAGATGTGTCTCCTGTGGGTAGTCATCAAAGGATCTGTGAAAAGTTGTCCATCATTTTGTTCCTTTGTCGCGCAAGAGCTTCCTCGAGAAACATTTTAAAAGGATATCTTGCTCCATCATCTTTCTTCTCATCCCCCTTGGTTTGTTGTTGGGCTCGGTGTGTCCGATATTGCAAAGGCTCGACTGGTTCGAGTCCCAACTTCTTGTACCCGAATCTTGTTGGGGACATGCATGAAGAAAATTAAATGAAGAGCATACAACTCTGATACCACTGATCTGGATTTATGAGAGGAACGAAATGAATAATAGACTGCATACAATAACACATAGATACAGAAAACAACAACAGATATCCAGTGAACAATAACTTCTATTGAATAAATAAAATAGGCTAAAACTCTAAAACTGCAGAACTAAAAACAACTTGCTCGAATGGTGGTAGTTATCTCTAAGAAGAGATGTGGCTACTACGCGCATCCCTCTGAGAAGAATGATTACAATGAGGCTCTAGAGGCCTTTTTAACATTACTCATGAATTCCAAAACCCTAGACATCAAAAAACATAACCCTGGGAGATGAAACACCAAAATTTATGTGGGCCCCGATGGGTAAGTTGGTACCTCAACTTCCCAGGGTCGTAACTTTTGCATACGACCTGCGTTTTAGGCGTGTGATAGCCTGTTGGAAAGGTATTTTCGAGAACTACACATTATGTCGTCAAACTCTGACTCAGTCTACAGTTTGACTATGGCAAGCCTAAAAAACATTTTTTAGGGCCCCAAAACGACCCTGGAAGTACAGAAAGATGTACTGACATGAAAATTTCCAAAATAAGAAAGTTGKATTAGGTGGGAGGCCACCAATATGCACCTGAACAATGTGTAGGGATTTAGACAGCCCCGGAAGTGTAGAACCCACAATTACAAATAATTACAGAAGAACATGTTGAACTAAAAACTGTCAAGAGGAGCCAATTGGAATAGGTGGGTGGCCACCAATATCCACCTAGATCAGTCGCCAAATAAATGTTGATGAAAATGTATGAGGAAACTCACTCCAACATTTTTCGGATCTTACTAGGATAGGGTAAGATAGTTGGGATTATAACCCTAGGTTTATAGCCTTATACAAATTTATCAATTGATTCCCGAGCAATAAATACAAGGAATCAATGTTGTCTTTTATAATTAAACAGTGCAGAAGAAGAAAGTGAAAAATGTATATGTATTGTTTTTATATGATTAAGGAACAAATGAAATTCGACTCTGAAAACAGTATCAGAAAATACACATGTTAGACCAAAATGAGCAAAGAGATTTTATTAATTTCATCCCAAGTTACAGTCATAACCCCTTTTCAAACCCCTACGAGGGTATGGACCAAGATCAGATTTAGAGGTCTTCGATGGACACCATACAAAAAGACTCTAACAACGAGAGACGACTGAGACTAGAAGTATGGATCAGCTTAGCCACAAAGATATCATTCACTGACTCTGCAAAATATTCCCTATCAGTAATGAAATCTAATTCATATACAAATCAGAATACACAGACTATCAAGATCATATGACTAACCTTTCATGAATAAGTTGTTGAAATATGTATCTCAATCATTGAATCTTGCTATATTCAATAAGACCATGTTTTCAACAAAAGGTTTAAGACTCTAAGATAACTCAGAATGAATGAAAGTAAGTGATCTCACAAGAATAAGAGAAGACCTTATATCATAAAATTATTCCTTGTTCAATATCTCGTTGTCCCTTCCTTTGATCAGTTTGTAACTTCCTCAAAAGGGGTTGTGGTAGTTTCAAACTACCATTAGCTAAGTCATAATAGACTTAATATTAGTTAAGGACAAATAATAATATAAATAATAATAATAATAATAATAATGAATGGTTTACTAAATAATAACTAATAGGTGGGACCCCTAATGTTTTAAATCTCTTTAAGCTTAATTCCCTCCTTGTCGCTCTATAATTTATTTTTAAAATAAATCATGCCACCTCATAAATAAACACATGAACAATCACTTGAATATTCCCTTGTGTCTCCCCAAAATTATCCATATATATATCAAATAAATAAATGTATAATGCCACCACAAAAAATAAATAACATTGGTTGTCCAAAAATGAAGATAATAGTATCATGTTGTCCCAAAAATAACCAAAACATACAAATTGTTTTGCAATACTCAAAAGCCATATTTACTATGAGAAGTAGTCCGCTTCTTTCGATTGCTTGTTGCATTTTTTGCCCTGTTTGTAGATTTGATCTTCTCAGTGCTAGGTTGATGGGATACATGAGGATGTACTTCACTGAGAAATGGAGATTGTTCTGCTAGGAATGAGAGGTAATTGGTTGGGAGGAGTCACTAGAAGATTTGGCATGAATCAACATTTTTTTACTTTTGCTTGACAAAGGTTCAAGGATGGATGTCTTAAGTGTTTTGCTTGCACGCGAGGACTGAACAAGGGATGCAATATGATCAATTTGTTGGGCATGATGGTTGTGTGGAGGTGGAGGAGGCAATGACAATGAAACTGTGGGCCAACCATGATGATGGACTATAGGTTGATTGACAATATCTTTCCAACCATCATTAATAGGGACCTCTAGATGGAGTGAGACATGAGGTGGAACACGGAAATTTGAAAGATTCTGATGAGGTTGGTAAGGGGGTATTTGTGGTCTAGGGTGTGACTGGAATACTCCTTGACCCACCAGATTGAAGAACCCGGCTTGAAATAGTCGATTCAACTCTTGAGGATTAGCATCAAAGTGAATGGAGAATATGGGTCTCTTGTTACCCCTTTGCCAAAAATTATTTTTGCCCCTGCCATGGCTTCCTCTGCTAAAGAAACTCATTGTCTAAAAGCAAACTTAGATCAGAATGTAGAACAAGAAAGAATAATCAGCCATCAATTAACTTTGTCTAAAAATAAACTCAAAACATTGGCTCTTATTATTTAACATACAAGCATGCATGGCATCAATCCATTTCTATGTATATAACAATCATAATCGTTCTGCGAATTAAAATCCACAATTGTCATTATCTAGAACAGGGATATTTATTGAAATATGGGATGTGATTTGGGTTTATAATGAACGAAAAGTGTTATTTATGAAAAGGAAATAAATTATTATTGTTCTAAATAAGACCCATTCTTAACCAAGCCATTTTAATAGTCACGTCATCTTTATACTCAATTGTAGGTCTCGTTAATAATGCTCATTGTTCTAATTCATAACTTCTTTTCAAATTACAGGGTTTCTATAAAATCATTTCTTTTGGAACAAAACATGGAAAAAATAAAATGATTTTGGAAAAAAAATGAGGGTTGTATAATTTGCGTCAAATGAAATTATGGAGGGAAGTGATAACGATCAATGTTCATTCCACATACAAATATCATCCATCCAACATCAATACATATGATCAATTCAAACCTTCAAAATAAAACTATGTATTTTGTCTTTTGGATTCTTAAAAGTTTAATTCAAATGTATCGACAAACAACCTGGAAACTCCTCTTTATAACTTCATATAGTAAGAATCATATTAACTTTCGAAATTTACCCATGTGAAACTTATTTTTCTCAAATAGTATAACTACAGCAACAGAATGAACTCATTCCAGGGCACAATAATCACTCCCATCTATATGTCGTTATATATATTTTTCATATATTGCTTACTGTCAAAACTGTGTTTTATCAAAGAGTGGCTTCCCTTTAAAAATATTTGCAAAAATGAAACTTTAAACCTATATGCCAACCAAATACCAACCCAAAATATGATGTCGACTTCACACACAGGCTTATTATTTCCAGCCAACGTTTCCAACAAGCAACTTGAATGGATGATGACAAAGTTGTGGAGACTGGAGGTAGGGTTTTAGATTTCTAAAAATATATCCCTGAATCCTAAAGAAAGTGGGTTGAGATGGGAGAGCAAGTTGAAACCCTAGGTTTCAGATTTCTTTAAAGTCATAACATTATAACTTAGCATATGCAATTGAATTGGGCCAATAAGAGCGTGATGTATATGAGAGAAAGGAATCGAAATACAGTTGTATTCCCCAACAATTCTTACAACAAACCGAATTGATATTAAAGTGAACTTCAAAAGAATGTTTATGATTTCTTCTAGAACTAGATACAGAGGCAGTCAAAATGAGAAGGTTGGGAGCGCATTACATACTTCTGTTTTTTTTTTTTTGAGAACAAAATTCACAATCATAACAAGAAACCCACATTGCTTAGCAGTAAGCCATAACCATAAAAACCCAAATGCAAACAACAGTAATGAGACTCTTTTTTTTTAAACTCTTATTCCTTTAAACTCGATTGTATAAGTTTCAATGCAAAACCTAGGTCGAGAGTCTTATTGGTGATTCTATTTATTTTGTATTAACTTCAAAACAAATAATTTACCATCCACAACATCTCAAAATCAATGCCCAACAAAGATTCATTCTCATAACAAACACACAACATGCAAACAACTTGAACCAATCTTTAAAATTTATCAGAACAAAGCAAGCCATCGATGCCAGAGAAGTCAAATGTCCATACCTGTCAAAATAAGCTAAATAGCCATGAGAGATAATCCCAAGATCGTTATCCAACCACCAAAGTCTTGGAATCTACAAACCCTTGATTAACAGCAGCAGACCATTTCCAACAAGCAACAATGCGTAAAGGTGGTATTCCTCAAGAGGGAAAACCAACGAAGAGTGCATTAACTCTCCATCAACTAACGTCGCCTCAACATTCACCAAAACTCACCAACCTTTCACAATAGCCAACCAAAATTTACACGGTGGAAAGCACTTAGTCGCCAGTTCGGACTCAATATCAAGCTTTGGTACCACACATATCACAATATTGAATTTTCAACCATAGATCAACGTTATACCACATGCATAACTATTATAAGTTGTCACCGCTCTATATCAACCATATCAACTTACCAGTCAATCGATGTGAGATATGAGGTCCATAACATATATGAATTTAACTCTAAGTCGGGTTCATTCACACTTTGCATGTGACATCCTTGTATAATATCATGTGATATATATGTGCATGGAATAAAGTTGACCATTCTTCTTAAATATGTCACAAGCCATGTTAAAATATATAACTTCAAAACTTATAATCATAGTGTTATAATTATGGCACGAAAGATCTTTCACTTTTTTACTTTCTTTTAATCATGGCAACAACATATTTAATGCAATATGAGGATAAGTAGTCTCATAAGTCTTTGACGAAGACTATTTGTGCATGTGATAAGAATAGAATACCACATTGTAGTTTAATCTAGCCACTTGTTTGCAGGTCGCATTTCTTTCTCAAAAAAAACAAGGAGCGAAATCAACTTAATACAGCTTCTCTAAGGGGTCCCACCTACTAGTTAGATAATATAGTAATAGAAATGGTATAGTGCATTGCAATCTTTTGCGGGCAAGATTCTTGTTGCACAATTTTGCATCAACAAGGTCTAAAATGGCTCCTAAGGAAAATAATAAAATAAAAGTTATGAAGATTCATAAGCAAAGAAAAAAACTATTTTTTTATCATGTTTTTGACTTAACTCATTGTGGGTTTACTCAAATTTCAAGTGTAGGCACTTGTTAGATACAAAATTAAATTTTGCATCTAAGGAGTAGTAACTCTATATATTTTTGATAAACCCACGGTGAGATGAACTGGAAATAAACTTGAAACACATTCTTTTTCATGTATTTCTAGTTTATTTCACTTTGGGTCTACCAAAAGTATGCAGAGTTGATACTCCTTGGATGCAAAATTTAATTTCAGATCCAACTAGTGCCAACACTTGAATTTTGAATAAACCCATGAGGAGTAAGTTGAAATATGATTAAAAAAAGTAGTATTATTTCCTTCCCTCCAAAACTATTTACCCTTATGGTTGACATCATCATTTTGAATCATATTGGTTCTTCTGATGTTGATCACGCATTTTTTTGTTTCAAGGCTAATTTTTTACCTCAAAATTTATTTAATGTTGAAGATGAGACATAAGATATATATCCAAAATCTACTTCAAATATACTAGAACATTACATCTGGTAATAATAATTAGAATCTATCATGTTCGTGTATATTCTTGGACCCAAACAATAAAGAAGATTGCTAACCAACAAAAGTTGAGAGTAGCTTCAAAACAATTGATGAATAAGATCCATGAAACAAAAAATAAAATTACATTTTATTAATTCAGAACCAGAAGTATCCAACAAGAGTAGAATGAGGGTGTCATGGGGTTCCCTCTCCGCTATCAAAATTATTGGATCATTACTTAAACACTACTCTAGTTTGTGTTGTTATGTGCCCAAGGATGGAAAAATCCCACTCTATTCACTATTCTAGATTTATAAACTTTAAAAAAATCCCCCTCTTTCATTATGCCTACTGCAACAAGTTAATAGAAGCTTGTTGCTTTCATAACTAATTTGTTTATTTAGTTTTGATAGGTAGAATTTTAATGTTTTTCGAAATCATTATTGGTCTAATGGACACTGCAACCCATCTAGAGAGCAGAGGTGGCGCTGAGTCCCACAAAAAAATTGTACCCAAGGTGTATCATGAGGTAATGAATATCCTCCTAATATTGAATTTCTAATTTTAAATATGACAATTATGCAATTAGTTTCATGTGGGCTCCATCCTAATGTATTTTATCGAGAAGGTGCCTCTCGAAGCAGTGATCTAAAGGTGGATCAAGAAAGTGTGGGAGCTACAAGGCTAGAATTGCATTCGCACTCACATCTTAACCAAAGATTTATTTCTATTTCAATTTAATGACCTAACCCATATGATGGTGATTGTTAAAAGAGGCCCATAGGTGTACAAAAATACCCTAGTTGTGTTCTCTACTTGGTCTGATGACTTCTCGACTAACAAAGATGTGTAGTTGTCTTTCCCTATTTGGGTTGAGTTCACTAGCCTTCAATGCAATTATGGTTGGTGCTAGAACACATTTCTCTACCCTTGAGGGAATTCATGTACCATGACTGAGAAAGGTTCTTGAACCCTAGACCTCAACATCCCATTTCCATTAAGGTTAACATGTCAAAAGACCTCAAGGAAATCATGCTCATTCGGGGGGAGATAGGGTTTATAAGATGTCATTCTATTACATCAATCTTCCCAATACATGCTTTTGGTGCCAAACCCTGAATCATCATATTCGTGATTGTCCATTGATATTTAAGGTTGACCCCTTATAGACACAACTCATGCAAACCCCTCCAACTATCAATACCTCTTAGAGAAATGGTGAAGGATGGACTCAAGTGGTTCAAAAGAATAAAATCTTTGTGATGGTGAAACTCTAGGCTCTTAATGCAAGTCACGACCTTCGATGGTTGATAAGCCATCTACTGGCGCAATGCAACTAGGCAGTGGCAATCGTAGAGCTTGCTCTCCTATGTTGTTCTAACACTCTCAAGGTAACGAATCAGTGTTTGATGTCCATGACTTGTCAAAGCCGCCAAGGAAGTGTACTTTTGGGGATTGGTTGATTCTGCAACATCCTACCATACCGAATAACCTTTTTTGTTCTCTCAATTAACTTGAGGAAAAGGAGGTTGATATGCACAATGCTCCAATTTTGTATTGAAAGTGACCTCATGGAATGTTCAGGGTTTCAGTGACTCTAAAAGAAAGCATATCGCCCCTTAGATCTTAAGTTCAATTAGCAAAGTGAATCATATCTATTTGCAAGAAATCAAAATTGTTAGGTTTATGATAAGTATGGCCTTGGTTGTAATGTGCTCAGGTGCCAAGTTTTTTTCTTCCATTCATCTTGAGGGAAAAGGTGATGTTGTAACATTGATTTCACCTCAACTTTCAAGCTCTATAGTTGAGTGGGGAACAGACTTGACACAAAAACTAGTATGGGTTCAAATTCACATAGATTGATGGTTCTTGGGCATGGAAAACATCTATACCTCTAATGATGTTGGGGAAAGAGAGGCCTTTGGTGTTGGATAGTTGATGAGCTAGTTGACACCATGTGGCTGATTTGTGGTGATTTCAATATGGTGGAGAGCCAAGAAGACAAGGAGGGGGGTCTTCTTGTGTGGTTGCCGCAAGGGAAAGAAGGAATCTTGGTTTTCTTTCATGCCATTGAATTCTAACCAAAACGTGTGAAATGGCGTGTTAATGAGAGTAAAAATTCACATAAAATGTCGGGAAAAAAATTACACAATCAAGGGCAATTTGATCAATCTAGGAGAGGACGCACTAGTATTATGCAACACAACTTCCAGAAAGTGCCCACAATCAGCAGTCTTAAGCTTTTTGTTGGCACAAAAACTCCAACTAATGATTGGTTGTGATCCTAAGTAGACCAAAAATGTCTAGATGGAAGGAAAATTATAGAGAAGGAAAAAAGAGCTACAATTGCAAATCTCAGAGGGTTTGACACCAAACTATGTTTACAAAGAGGGCAACAATGAACATTGACATAAGAAAGAAAAATGCAAAAAGGAGAATTGTACACTATATTTATTATGTATTTATAGAAGTAGATAGAGTCCAAAAATGGAATGGAATTAATCAATAGAGTGATTAATGTAGAAATAATGGGGTGTTTAATATATATATATATGGATGTGTATATTGCAAGTCTG
>SNQJ01S0113692.1:0-15025 GCA_010110895.2 Picea sitchensis
ATAATTACAAGTTAAAAGTATTACAACAAGATAGATACAACTAGATACAAAAGAATATGTCAGATATATAAAGCTAGCTAAGCTAGATACAAGATATACAATATACTAACAAGTGCTTGAAATGTGCAGGAAAAAAAGATATTCAAAGATGAGAGATAATCAACATATCAAGCCAAGCATGCTCACAACAGATAGAATTCCGTTGGACTTCTTATCAATGGCAAAAGACGCAAAACACTCAAGACCCAGTCAAGAGAATGCCTCCAGGTGGATGCACACTTCTTGAAGGATCACACCATAAATACAGGAACAAAATATAAATGAAAGCTTTGAAAGTAAAGTGCTCTAGATGAAGAGATGTAACCACTTGAGCAATTATTCTACAACATATAAAATATGACTTGCATGATATAAAGAGATAATGAGATCGATGCTTGCAAGTGTAAAAGTATATTGCAGATGTTGTAGACTAAGGATTAAGTTAAGTGATTAAGTGTGATTAATTTTAGCCCTATCTAGATGTCAACCCAAAAAACTCTCTTCCCCCAGTTACCAAGTGACTGCTGGATGCTCAAGAAGTGAGGCAACGAGGCCTACCCTAGCTTCACAGGTCAGTCCTAAGATCAGAGTACTCCCGGAAAGGACGCCGCGCGCCGTGAGACCGTCCCTGTCCTAACACCTTTCGTTGCCTTCCTCCGACCCCGTTTTAAATGGTGAAGATGGTGAGTTATGGTGTCCTATTATGTCTAATTAATTTGTTTTAGACCTATGAGCTAAATATTGCAATGCGTGTTTGAGTGCTTGTAGCTTGCTCAAATAAAGTTGCCAAAGTATTGAAAATTGAAAGATAAGAAGGCTGATGCCTTTAAACAATGAAGTTGCAAAATGAGTTCTTAAGTGTTGAGTTATTGCATGTGAGTATTAAGAACTGAAAGTGTTGATCGTGAAGGCTGAAGCCTTTAAAGACAAGATTGCAAGTTAAAAACTTTAAGTGAAATTAGTGCATTGTGAAACATAAAGTAATGGACATAACTTGCATAAGGTAAGAAATGATTACTTAAAAGATTATGTAACCAGTAAGTGCATTCATGTGTAAGATAAAGATTAAAGAAACATAAACTTGCATGCAACAAAAAATGAAGATCCAATCTAAGCCACCATGGGCTCTAAGCTAGCATATGTTATGAGATCTACTTTAGATTATTTTAAGTTAAGCATGCATGTAGAAATTAAAACTAATCTAGCTAAACTAAGCAAGAAAAAGAACGAAAATAAATCTAATCTAAAACTTGCAAAAATAAGATGAAAAGGAAAAGAATGCAAGCCACTTGGGTACAACTCCTTTGGGCTTGCTTTACAGTGATTTAGAATAGAGAAGAAGAAGAGAAACTGTTACCACTATGAGAGGAGTTGTTTGAGGGTGTATTGTGCTGAAAATTGGGCAGCATGCCCTCTTGTCCTAGCAAGAATCTACCAAAATTAGCAAGCTATTGCTTGCTGATTTATGCTGCAATACACTAAAAAATGTTATGAAATTTCTGTTTTTAGGCAGAAATTTTGTACATATAAAAACCAGAAAATTGCAATGATTTAGTTGACCTATCTAAGCGAGTTAGCTACTAAAATCTGAAATGAAAGAATGAGGAAGAAGGACAGGAAATGCTTGTGAAGTTTGAGTGAAGATGAGGGTAAATTCGTCCTTGAACTTATCCCAACAACTCCATAGAGATGATCTGCAAAACTTAAACCCAAAGTGAGATGGAACAATAGATAATATCTTGCATGCAGAGATAATACAACATAGTTTATACTACAAGCAATTACAAAAATATATAGATGGGCAACTACACTATTGCCTCACCTAGCCTAGTAAACTAATTTACTTAAGCAACTATCGATCAAAACACATAAAGATTCAGAATGATATCACCTCACAATAAGTGGCACATCTAGACTAATCTTGAACGCCACAGTTTTCTCCAAAGTTGTTTCTTGTATTATTAAATGGGAAGAGGTTGTAGCAACAATGCTGCTACAAGCTCTTCAAGAGCAAAACCAGTGAAGCAATGTGAAAGTAATGAGAGAGAGAGAGAGTGGGATGGAGAGAATTTGGTAGCATAACATTACTGTGAAGAATGGTTCTGAATGAGGGAGTGAGAGGTTTCTTATATAGCCTTGAGAGACCAAGAAACCCCTCTTGGATCTTCAACACTTGTCAAAGATCCAAAGGTGAAGACAACTCAATGATGAAAACGAGAGAGTAAGCTTTTAGGGTGAGGGGAAATGGCAAGTAATTTAGTTGGATGAGGATAAAGCAAGGGAGTAAGGGACAAATTTGGCAAGTAATTTAGTTGGATGAGGATAAAGCAAGGGAGGAAGGGACAAATTTGGCAAGAGGAGGAAACCCACGCATGCATCCAAGGCAAATTCCACTTCAAAGCTTGAGGTTTCCACTTTCACATGTGATGTTTCCATCTTATTCCCAAGTGAAAGCGTGAATGTAAGAGGAATGCGTGAGGTAGGAGGAGTGTGTTTGCACACTCCCAAAAGGTAAGCAATTGGTGGAAGAGACCCACGCATTATTCAAAGCAACCTTGCAATTAAAAAAGGATGTTTCCATGTGAGTTAAAGGAAACGCGTGAGGGTGACGTGAGGGGAAAGCATGAGGTTAGAAAGAGTGTGGAGTCCACGCTCTTGGAGTGTGGGGGAGTGTGTGTGTCACACTCCAAAAGGATGTGGAGGGTAAGGCGCATCTCATGAGGGGCCCTCACCCAATAATTAAAAACGAATTATCAAGTAGATGCATGGAGTGGGGACGTATTACCCAAATGGGGGACGTAAGCTAAAAATAAAATTAAAAGGTGGGTTAAGGGTCCCTCTCATCATTATTTATCATTTACTTCACCTTATTTGACCACTATTACAAAATTTACATTTTCCCATGTCCTGGGTTTGGCAATTAAAATCGCCGTTTTCCGAAAAAACTCCTAAGTGGACAAAAAACCTAGCAAAACTTGCCCGATTGAGTTTAAACTTGGTCCACGGGTGTAAGGGGTCTCATTATCTTTCTTTTGAGTACAAATACCCCTATCAAAAATCCCGGGACCTAAGTTTTATATTAATTACCCAGAATTAATTAATTCCCAACTTTAAAAAAAACCTAGCTAGACTTGATGGAATTCCGCGAAATTTTGCATGCTGTCTTACATGGTCATTTACAACATTTATAAACACTAGCTACCTAGGAATGACTTCATTATAACACCTTTCACCACTTTGGAGGATTTATTGCTAGTGGGAGTGAAAAACTCAAGGGAGATTAACCCGGCTGGTTAGGCCACATTAACCTCCTGAGGATAAAAAAAACTCAGTGAAAGGAACTCTCCTAATGAAGAAACCCTAAGGCAACTGACCTAACCTGATCCATGTAGACCTATTACATTATAAACCCGCGTAGGGGTGCGGAAATCCCACTTACAAAACTGTGTACTGGAGCAACAATACCCTGTAGAACCAAAAAGTCTTCGACATGTTTGCATTTGTTGATGCATATCTTCATGCTACATGGAGTTGACCCCCTAGTTGAAGAGGCGGTCAATAGGATGAAAATAAGGAAGAAATACAAAAATCCATGAAGGAAATGCAAAAATCCATAGAAACCATTCTCTTAAAAAGGATCCCTAAAATGGATATGAAGATCTAAGGAAATCATGAAAGTAAGGAGAACAATGGTGTTGAGACTCAATCACATGTGGGGAGTGTTTTATCACAATTGGAGAGCACAAATACCGAATCTCAGAATCATTCATCACTCCAAGATCCACATCATCGAGGTTTCAATGTGGCACCAAGGAACTACTTCATTCCAAAGATCAATATAAGGACGTTTGATGGTAAAGATCCTATAACATGGATATTCCTGATGGAGCAATTCTTTGATCTACACCAAGTGCCAATCTTATAAAAGGTACCTTTTGCATCCTTGTATTTAGAAAATGATCAATTTGTTTGGTATCAATGGCTTTGTGAAAGAAAAAAAAATTCTATTATCTCTTGGTCCATTTTTACAGATGAATTGATATCACATTATGGGGATATTAAGAGTGATACACTCTTTAGTCAATTGTTAAATCTTTGACAAAAAGGTCCAACTACATAGAACATTCAACAATTCCAAAAGCTCAGTCTCAAGGTGAAGAACATTCTTGGGGATACTTTGTTATATCTCTTTATGGGCACTTTAAAGGAGAACATTCAACACGAGGTGCGTCTCTTCGAACTTAAATCCCTAGAGCAAGCTTTTGGTATGGCAAGAAAAGTGGAAAACAAAAATATGGCTACTAGAAGGGTGGCCACTAATAACTATAGAGAGCACCATGTTCCTTCTCCTAACCTCACTCAACCGACAAGGTTGACACCTCAACAAATGGATGAAAGAAGAGAAAAGAGACTATGTTTCAATTGTGACAGTGAGTACAGTAAGGAGCATAAATGCAGTGAGAAAAAATTATTCTACATAGACTAAAGAGGACAAGGATCGAGAATTGGAACCATCACAAGATCTAGATCTAGAAGAGACTACTCCAATGATATATTTTCATGCATTGGTTGGCATCATTACTCCACAAACCCTCAAGATACAAGGATACATCAAAAAGAAAAAGGTAATAGTGTTGATTGATTCTAGTAGTGCACTGCCCATAACTTCATCAATTACAAATTAACAAAAAATCTAATTGCTTTGTATTTCCAGCTCCAAAGTTTCAAGTAATGATTGCAGATGGAGGTACCATAAATTGTTCTGGGAAGTGCCATAGTATTAAGCTCAATATGGGGGGAGTGTTTATTGTATATTCCCATGATTTCCATCCAAATGGGTGGTGTTGATGTTGTATTAGGGGTCCAATGGTTACAATCATTGGGAACAATGGCCCTTAATTTTCAAGATCTTTTCATGAGATTTTCCTCAGAAGGCAAGGAAATTGAGCTTAGAGGTATCCAAGGGAAACCCTCTAAGGTGATAAGCTCTTATAGCATGACAAAATTACTCAAAAAGGGACACCATGGTGTAATTACACAATTGTGCTCACTAGATGTTCAAACATCTATATCCTCTGCTCCAGTGGATCTCCAAATAGTTATCAACAACCATTCCAAGGTATTTGGAGAGATGCCTAAGGGTCTGCCACCTTCTCGAGATCATGACCATGCTATTCATTTGCAACCAGGAAGTGTACTACCTAACATTAGGCCTTATAGGTATCCATATGCACAGAAGAGTGAGATTGAACATATGATCCAAGAAATGTTAGAGGCGAGCATCATTCAACCTAGCCAAAGTTATTTCTCTTCACCAGTAGTGATGGTTATGAATAAGGATGGTTCATGGCGTATGTTTCCAGATTATAGACAACTCAACAAAATGACCATCAAAGATAAGTTTCCTATTCATGTCATTGATGAATTATCAGATGAATTGCATGGAGCAGTTTTCTTTACTAAGTTGGATCTTTGTTTGGGATATCATCAAATCAGAATGAGGTAGGAAGACATTCTCAAAAAAACCTTTATAACATATGAAGTTCATTATGAGTTTTTGGTTATGCCATTTGGACTTATTAATGCACCTTTAATATTTCAAAGCTTGATGAATTCTATTTTCAAACCCTTCCTTAGAAAATTTGTGTTAGTATTTTTTGATGACATACTAATCTAGAACAAATCTTGGGAAGAGCATGTACAACATGTTGATAGAGTATTACAACTTTTGGAAGAGAAACAACTTTATGCAAAGCCTTCCAAGTATGCCTTTGGGGTTCAAGAAGTGGAATATTTGGGTCATATTCTATCTCATGAAGGTGTAAAAGTGGACCCTATCAAAATTAAAGCTATGAGGGAATGGCCAATTCCCAAAACCTTGAAGAAACTTAGAGGATTCTTAGGATCGACAGGCTATTACCACAAGTTTGTCAAGAACCATGGTCCAGTAGCAACCTTCTAACAACATCATTAAAGAAGGAAGCATTTTCTTGGACTCAAGAAGCAACCAAAGCTTTTGAAAAACTTAAGGAGGCTATGTGTACAACTCTTGTCCTAGTCACACCTGACTTCACAAAAACATTTATTGTGGAGTGTGAGGCCTTAGGCCATGGCATTGGTGTAGTTTTACTGCAAGAAGGCCCCTTTCCTTTGAAAGCAATCAACTTAAAGGAAAGAACCTATTCAAATCCATTTATGAAAAATAAATGTTGGCCATACTACATGCCAGTGTTACAAGAACCGAACTGGAACCGGTAAAACCGACCGATCCAACTGGTTCTGAGCCCCGACCGGTCCGATTCGACTCATCAAACCGCTTTTGACCGGTTCCGTACGGAACCGGTTTTTTTTGCCTGAACCGGCCGGTTTCGTACGGAACCGGTTTTTTTTGCTGAAGATGCCCGCGGCCAGAAAAGGTAAGGATAAATTAGTTTTTTTTAAAATTTAGGGTTAGGGGCATGCATGGGAAGCTTCTAGAATTGTCTAGAGCCCCCCACTTATGATAAACTTTGCAAATTTGCGTATAATGGTTTGAATTCACATGGATGCACATGAATATGTATTTGTTTTTCAAAATTTGAATATTTTATGTATTTTTAGTGATCGTTTTTTTGATCCGGTTTTTTCCGGTTTTTTCCCAGTTTCGGTTTGGTTCCGGTTTTTGGGGTCGACCAATTCAATGACCGGTTCGGTTTTGGTAACATTGTTACATGCAGTTAAGAGATGGCGCCCTTACCTAATAGGAAAACACTTCAAAGCAAAAGCAGATCATGATAGTTTGAAGTACTTCTTGGAGCAATGATTATCTTCAGAAGAACAAAAAAAATGGTTTAAAAAGATGCTAGTTTATGACTTTGAAATTATCTACAAGCAAGGAAATTTTTTGAAAATTGATCTCAAACACTTAGCCAACACTAGATTTCAACCTCCTATAGTTATTCACCAATAAAGCAATGGAACCACATGCATTTTACTGGAAATATGAGAAAAAATACAAGTGACTAAGCAATCTGAAAATATAGCAGCGGAAATATAAATGAACAGTAGACAAAATCACCACGTTTGACATTGGAGAGGTTATATCTTGTTCATACATTAGCTTGCATAATGTCCCAACTCACGACTTGCATAGCATCTCACCTTACTCATTTCCTTCTTCTTGCCATGAGAAGACTTCTTGTCCTTTGCTGCTACAAAGAGCCTCCTCACGAGTCTCTTCCTGTATGAAGTCATCCCACAATCTTTCCCAACTAGGACGATTCTCCCTGGACACAACACCCTTAACAAAGGTGTTCCACTTCTTGGAAAAACCATTTAGAGCGGGCCTAACCAATTCTCCATCTGATATAACCTCTCCAACTGCATCAAGTTCATCACGGACTTGAGTGATTCTGGTGAGATATGAGGACACTTTTTCAGTCTCGGTCATCTTTATGTTTCCTAGCTTCTCTCTCAATACCATCTTTCGATTCTAATTGGAACTTTGGTATAGCTTGGTCAAAGATGCCCACATCTTGTAGGCATTTGATTTCCCAACATTATGGGGAATAACATGGTCCTTGATTGTATCAAGAATCATCCTCTTGGCCTTCACGTTCTTCTTCTGGAAAGCTGCCAAAAGGGTTGCATCTGGAGGAACAGTGACGGGATTCGCTTGTGTGTTGTTCACAATGTCCCATAACTCAGCTTCCTCAAGCAACAAAACAATGCTTTCCTTCCAAGGACTAAAGTTCGCTGCCCCATCCAACCTATCTTCAAATCTCGAGCCAATAGCCATAACCTTCTCAACTGAAACTCAACTCTTCCCCTTCATTCTTCCAGGAAAACCCCCTCTGCACTCATTGCAAATCAAGTGTCAAATCTCTTGTCTGCTGAACCTAAGAGCTCCTGCTCTGATACCATGTTGAAAACCGATCTCAAACACTTAGCCAACACTAGATTTCAACCTCCTATAGTTATTCACCAATAAAGCAATGGAACCACATGCATTTTACTAGAGCTATGAGCAGAAATACAAGTGACTAAGTAATCTGAAAATATAGCAGTGGAAATATAAATGAACAATAGCCAAAATCACCACGTTTGACACTTAGAATTTCTGGGCAATGCACCTGGAAAAAACCCACAAGGGGAAAACCAGTCTAGGAGATATTCTTCTTATTGAGCTCTTAGGAAAATTACGAGTTTACAACAACAACAAAATAAGCATTAAATACACAACAACTTATCTCTCTAAATCTGCACAAAACACCTCGATTTTCATGCCCAAACTTGTTGCCTCCATTTTTGTGCAACTAACGGTCATGTACAACAAAAATATAGCAGTACGAACCTCAAAATTTGTGCCCAGATTTGACTATACAAAACAATCCGTTGTACGGATTCCACCCAGCAGAACACCTTGGAAATCATGCCAAACAATAACAAAAATTGATGCCTCTAGTTGTATAGACAACAATAAATGTTGTACAACCCACCTTTAGTTGTTGTATGGTACATGGTTGTATTAAATTTTGAAAATCCTCTTGGGTTGTATGCCAATCCTCTTGGGTTGCTGCTGCTCTCTTTCCTCTAGCTCAAACTCTCTTGGTCTCTCTCAGAATATGAGTGACTCTTCACATTCCTCCCCAAGATCTCCTCAAAGTGTGTGCCCCCTCTTCTCTCTCAAGCTCCTTTTATGCATCTTTAATGTGTAACTGCCCTAACCCTTGGTCTTCTGAAGAGATGAACGATCAAGATTAGATCTTTCCCTCTTGAGATCAACGGTCACGACTTAATCGTTCGTTGAGTTCACTTAAATCACTTAAGTGACCCAAAAGTCATAAAGTCACTTTTACCCATTAAATAATAAAAGGCTCAACTTGACTTTATAAAATCACTTTATAAAGTCACTTAAGAGAGAAATATGCTTGGTCTCTTCTACATGCTGAGTGCCGACAATGCAGAAGTACCTCCAACCTACCAAAATCTAACAAAAACATAATATTGTGGCAGATGCACTTTCAAGGAAAGAAGAAGAAATAAAGGGTTCACTATGTGCTATTTCTATTCCACAATTTGATTGGGTGGAAGAAGCAAGGATAGAATGGAAGCAAGATCAATAGGTATGCAAGATCATTCAACAACTACAAGAGGACCTTGGTGCATTAGATAAATCTGTATGGAAGAATGATTTTCTATGGTATCATGATCGCTTATATTTATGCAAGAATTCCCAACTCAAACAGAAAGTCCTTCTGGAATTGCACACTTCTCCTATAGAAGGACATTCAAGGTTCTTGAAAACTTACCACAGGATCAAAAAGGATTTTTTCTGGGAAGCTCTTAAAACTGATGTTCAATTGTTTGTTTCTGAATGTGTGGTCTGCCAACAGAATAAGGGAGAGAAAATCAAGACGCTAGGTCTCTTACAAACGTTAGCTATACCAAGTCAATGTTGGAAAAAAGTTTCAATGGATTTTATTACAGGTTTACCCAAATCTGAAGTGAAGACTATCATCATTGTAGTAGTGGATCGATTGACGAAGTATGCCCATTTTTTCTCTCTTTCTCATCCTCTTAAAGTAAGTGTAGTAGCCGCAAAATTTATGGAAACAGTTTAAAAGCTACATGGAGTCCCCAAGATTATTGTAAGTCACATAGATCCAATTTTCACTAGAAATTTTTGGACTGAATTATTTTCTTGTTTCAGTATTCAATTGGCTCACGGCTCATATTATCATCCTCAATCTGATGGGAAAACTGAGATTGTAAATAAATTTCTAGAAGGATATCTTTGTTGCTTTGCATCTTGATAAACAGACACAATGGGTCTAGTGGTTGCCCTTGGCAGAATGGTGGCACAATACATCCTTCCATCATCAAAAATATCCCCATTTTTGGCACGTTATGTATATCATCCTCCATCCATCACATCGCCCTTAAAAGGGACTACAAAGGTTCAAACAGTGGAGGACCACATAAGGAACCGACAAGAGGTTCTCAAACTATTGAAGGACAACTTGGTTATGGCACAAAATAGGATGAAACAACAAGCAGATCAACATCGTAGTGAAAGAGAATTTGGAATGGGGATTGGGTATTTTTGAGGATACAACCATATAAACAGATGTCCCTCAAGAAACAAAATAAGGACAATAAATTAGCACCCAAATATTATGGCCCCTTTAAGGTATTGCAAAGGATTGGAAGTATGACTTACAAATTGGAGTTGCCTCCATCTGCATGTGTACATCCAGTCTTCCATGTTTCTTGCTTAAAGAAGGTAATCGATGACAAGATCCTAGTCCAAACTATTTTACCCAAAGATTAATGAAGAAGGGAAAATCATATTAGAACTAGAAACAATCTTTGAAACAAGGATTAAGTGGTTGTGAAATCGAGCAATTATTGAGTACCTCGTCAAATGGAAGAACCTACCAGTGGAAGAAGCGATATTGGAAGATGAGCTCTTCATACAGAAACACGCAGTTAGTCAAGTGTTGAGGACAACACTTGTTTAAATGGGAGGGGCATGTTAAGCCCTAGACAAAGCCCCATGTTAAGTATAAAACCCCTTATTAAGCCCTAGATATTGAATTATTACATTTCTAGTGTTATATTTGTATGTAGGCTAGAACCCTTCATTGTACCCTTTCATTATAATTGTACCCTTTGTCTCCTATATATATACCAAGGAGACCTAGTCTTAGGATCATATCATCTCATCTTGTACATTGAATATATTGTAAAATGAGGTTTCCGCTTTGAAGTGGACTATTATTCATTGACTTTTTATCATTCTCAAGGCATTGGTTCATAACAGCTTATCATTATAGGAAGTTTTGAACAACTCATTTTATGGTGTCAGATAGAAATGGTTGGTGAGATTGACTTGAAGGACAATGATCGGCTACGAGAACTAGAAGTTTGTTAGGTTGATGTTGAAGTCTTCCTTGGACAAGGGAAGTACACCTTGAAAATTATGAAGAGAGTTGAGTTCAAAAGGGGGCGGTGGTCCTGGCTTACATTCCTTCAGATGCACAGGTGGCCAACACTCTGATGAAGTCCCTAGCAGAGGGGAAGTTTGAAATGCTGAGAGTATCTTGGTGTGATGGAGAACACTTTCCTCACAAAGAGGGAGTGTTAGTTTATCTGTTGCTCGAAGAGTGTTTGACTCTTGTTGTCAGTGGCCGCTTTAGTGGGGGATTTCTTGATGAGAGCTGCAAAACAGTAATGTGAGAGATGTGATTGCTAGGGTTTTGGCTTTTGCTTTATGAGCTTGTGAGAAGTCGGTTTGGTTTGAGCTTGTGAGAAGCTGTTTTGTGTTGAGCTTGTGAGACATTGTTTATGTAATCTTCTTTGTAATGGTAAGAGATGTGATCGCTGGTACAAAATGTGTTTGCTGATCTGAGTTTCCAAATCTGATCTATACTTCAGTTTTCTGTTGATTTAGTATGCGGATGTAATTTTCAGATATGTTCTAGCTTCCATTTAGTGCTGTGCTGTTACAGATATTAGTATACTGATCAATCTATCATTCATTTCTGCTGGGATAGTAGTTTGTTGAGATCTGATTTATCTTACAAGTGGGCTGGTGCTGAGCTGATTTAGCATGCCAATCTGACTTCTCAGATCCGATTTATTTTCTGTGTAATGCTGGGTTGGTGCTAAGGAGATTTAATTTTCTTGTCTGGTTTTCAAATGTCATTTTAGATCTAGTATCTGGCAGCTGCTGGAATGATCTAACCTTTTGATTTGTGGTGTCTACACTCTACAATGTTTGGGTGTTTGTAGATATGAAGTTTTCCCAGGTGTTTCAGAGGATTTTTAGACTCAGATGCAGGGTTTAATTTCTGAGTGCAGATCTGATGTCATGAGGTGAAATTTCATATGTGTCATGTTTTGGGCAAGCAGTTGCAACCCAATCTTATAATGTATACATTATTACGGTGTGTTAAAAAGAATTCCTAATTTGCATTATGGCACAAGTGTAAGAGGCGTTATGTTGATTAAGTCAAGAAATTGTTGTTGCTGCTAAGTGCATGCATATATTACACCAGAAAGGAAGTGAAAAGAACATTATTCTTTTGTCTAACATTACAAAGGGGAAGCAGCCCCCAATTGGATAGCTCATCTCAAATTTGATTTTTGGGATGAGTGCCACAAAGGTTGCATTAATTGAGGAAAGTACCCTCGTTGTAAATTGTGTTTCAAATTTCAATTACCATAATCTGTAAGAGAGACACTTCATCCATAATGAACCTGTAGAACTCTATGAGCAGCCCAGCAAGGCCTGAAGCTTTATCTGTTCTCAATGCTCATAGAAACCCTCCTCTTTCTCCTTCATATGGATTTCATCTGACATCTGATTCAGACATGCTTTGGCCTGAGTTGATAAAGATGCAACCTTAGGCAGGATAAGAATCTATACCATTTGATGCCACGTTTGCCTGAGTTCTTGAAAGGGCTTCATAGTGGTTAGTGATATTTTCATTGATGGCAACCTAATAATTAAAAAAGAGCCTATTCAACACTCCTAGTACAAGAAATGTAGAGCTTGCTCTTCTTGATCTTGGTCTAGACCTAGGAGAACTTGGTATTCTCATATAAATGCAAATCCCACTTAACCTTGGCCCAAGTATTTCTCATACTATGAGGTCTGTTAATCTCCTCAAGAGGACACTCCTTTAGGAACCTAGACCCAGAGACCAAGCTGGGAGAGCACTCTTTGATCTTATTTCTTTTGTACCTGGTGACCAGCTTCCACCTATCCTGGAGCAAAGGAGTAAACTTGACTGCTTCACTAGCTTCATCCACCACATCTCCAGCTTTGTTCACAGAGTCCTGATTATTCCAAAGCTTAGTAATGAACCTCAAAGGGGACTTTCAGGGCATGCCTGTTCAGTTCTTGCATAGAAGCCCCAGAGTACAAAGAATACAAGTTGTTTGATGCCACTGCTGCAGGGATTACCCTGTAAATATAATTTTTAAACCTGTCAACTATGTCAGTGGATAGGTTACATCTAGCAAGTCGAGCTGGAACACGAATTAGGCCCTTTCTGAGATTTGACCAAGCATATTGCTGATCCCCATGCCAAGGAAGTTCTTTCATCCCAAGCCCTTCTCTAAACACTTGGAATTGTTCCACATGAAACTGTTAGCTCCTTTTCCTTGCGGATGATCTCTAGGTTGTATAAATAGGTGAAATTTCCGGTCCATTTGAAATAAAAATTAAATAGAAACTCAAGAGTCAAAACAGCAGCATAATACTTACCCTGGATTATCTAGTTAACAGATATCTCTGAAATGCACTGAACTGACTGAACCTAAGGTTGTATAGACAGCTGAACTTTCCAGATTCCATTTGAAATAAAAATTCAGTGTTCCACGGGGACGCGTCCCCCAGGGTGGGGTGCACGCCCCCCACATTTCCCACGCACCCGGGACGGGGGTGCTCTTGGGAAATGTTTCCCCACATCCCCCTTTTGGGGAAACTCGAGGAGACGCAAGGGGGTGCGTTTCTCCAGTGTGGGGGGCGTGTTTGCCCAAAAGGGGTGCTTCTGGGTGTCCCCTCTCGAAAAGGGGTGCTTCTGGGTGTCCCCCCTCGAAAAGGGGTGCTTCTGGACGCACAATATTTTACTATATTTGTTTCATTTATGATTTATGAATCAATGTATTTCATTACTGAATCATGATCTGAATCAATGTATTAAATATTTCATTACTGAATCTGAAATCATAATCTGAATCATGTTTATTATTTATATCATTTACAAATTTGAATTTAGTACTAGTTTACTGTTTACTATTTAGTATTTAGTATGCACAATGAAGAATTTAGTAATTTACAAGGGCTGAATTGTTATTGTTGGGATTTTATCATTAATATTTATATTTTTTTTATAATTTTAGAGCCGGGGACCCCTATGCTAGGGACCCCGATGTCCACCCGTCCCCCATGAATTTCCCCAAAATTTGGGGGTGCTCCCACAGGTCCCCCCTGTGCGTCTCCCCGCTCCCGCGCACCCCCGTCCCAGAGTCTTGGTGGAATATTGTAAAAATTATATAGAAACTCATGAATCAAAACAGTAGCACAATAGTTACCCTGGATTATCTGGTTGACAGATGTGTCTGAAGTGCACTGAACAGACTGAACCCAGTGGAAAAAGCAAACAAAAAAAACTGAATAAGCAGTAAAAACTTCGATATCATATGTTTCAGGTTTATTGAAGTTCCTGTAAAGAAATCAGTTTTATAAAAGTTAGCAATTCTTGAGATAGTTTAAGCAATTATTTTAATCAGTTCCAATCCCAGCTTAGTGCAAATTAAGAAACAAATGAATCAAATGACTAAATGAATTTTGCAAACATATGTAGATAAGACATTTAGATGGTAGAAAACATGACACAGCTGTGGGATCTGAAGAATCCAATAGAATATATGAAGAAAAATAGGGAGCTAGGATAGGACATTATGGAAAGAAAGGATTCACAAAGCATGTGATTCAGGCAAAGTAAAGATACACATGTAGCTGATCAGAATGCAAAGCTAAAAGTGACAAGAATATTCAGCAGACTTCAAGTCATTACCTCCAAGATGAGAAACAATGCAAGTCATCATCAGCCACAAAACATTTGAAGCTAGAAAGTCAGATGATTGGTATTCTGAGGCATAAAGAACAAAAATATTTGAACTAGCTTGTATTGTTTCAACAACATGATTCAATATATGATACTCAAATCTAAATTTTACTGGAATTAATTTATCTAAAAGGTATTATATGCCACATAGGCTTTACATGTGAAAACCCTTAATGTGTTTCTAGTTGTTCCACCTTGCTTTATCTCCATATCGTAAGTTTATAGTATCTTGTGGTTTCTGCAGGTTGGAAAAGTGAGCATGGAGTGGGCAGTTGAGGAAAGGACTAAAGTATTAGGCACTTTCCCTCCTACCACAAAACAGAGATGGACTGGCTATGTTGAGAAGGATACAGCTGGGCAGACTA
>SNQJ01S0113693.1:7059-19258 GCA_010110895.2 Picea sitchensis
TTATAAATTGCCTGAAAACGACAAAATATAATTAGTAAGTGAAAAAACACTCCAGAGTATAACTCACGCTTAGGACTTAAGGTGGCTAAGACCTTTTACAAGTTCATCATGCAAACACCTCTTATTACATTTTTTTATGGAAATGTAAAGAAAAAAGGTGGTCTTTACGACCGGTTGAACTTCTGAAGTCTGAATTTTGAACAAATGATGTTCAAACTTTGGCGGCTCGTTGGAAGTCCATCTTAGTGCAACTTTGATGGATAACAGGACCAAAGGAGCTAACTTGGGGTTTAACTGCCTCAACTTCTGTCTAAAGGGTTTGGTTGCTTCCTTAAGAGGAATTACATGTTGAATTACATCTTCCCTATAGACTTTGAGTTCATCATAGTTGAAGGCTAAGATATCCCTATATTCTTTTAACAGCTTAACAATTTCATTCATTTCTTCTATAGGGGTAGTCTTGCCTATCTTTATTCATCCTAGGCTCTTCATTAGTTCCAATGTTGACTTCAAGGTGATCACATAGTTTTTTCTTTAATTCTTCTTTTTGCTTATGACCATCCTGTCTATCAAAATCCCTTTCTGAAGATACGACTCACCTAGGGTGTGCTTTTACCTCATCATCAATTTCCGTGTAATTACAGCCCTCCTCTTTAATATTTATGCCTAAATCTGAAAATTCGTGCATATGAGTTAAAAACTTAATAACCTGTTGTCATCATCAAAAACCTGCCAATGATCCACGTTATTCAGAACTGAGGGTCTAAAAGTTACTTCCATCGAAATGTTTTCATCAATTAAACTGTCTGGAAGCTGAAGTGTGGAAGTTGCGACTGCAAGTTCATCTGCCTTTGAATTCTGTTCTCTAGGAATAGCAATCAAGTCTATAGCATCTTGGTCATTCATCAAATCCCAAATTGCATTCCTATATCCTTTCAATCTTTCAGACTTGCAAGAAAATTTACCTTTCAACTGTTGTATAACTAAGTCTAAATCCCCTTTGATGCTTAGACATCTTATACCTCTATCTTTGCAGAGTTCTAAACCAAGGAGCAATGCTTCATACTCAGCCACATTATTGGTTGCATCAAACTCCAATCTATAAGAAAATTTCAACACTTTACCATTTGGAGCTTGAAGCATAATCCCAACACCTTTTCCTGTTCTAGAAAAAGCACCATCAAAATTCATGTACCATACTTTGTCTACTTCATCATCTTGGACTTTATCTTCTAAGGGCACAATGGAGTTAGACAAAATAGCATAGTTACCAAGACCCTCATCAGTAAATTTTAATTCATTTTTAGGGTTTTTAGGATCTTCAATATGATATCTTCTAAACACTTCCCTGTTCAACTTGAAAGTGTTCCCATCAGGAGAAGGAAGGGTGGCATAAGATAAATCCATTTGTAGGTTACCACCCAAATATGTTGTTGCCTTTCTATTCAACAACATTCCCCAAGCATCTGGAGCATCAATTACCACAATGTCCATCTCAAACATAATATCCGGAAATGCTGCTAAGTGTACTTGAAAACCTTTAATCAACCCATGCACTTCAATCGTTTTACTGTCCATGGCGCAAATGTTATGGTAAGGTCTGGATATTCTTAAGTTTAGTTGTTGCATCACTTTCTTAGTCATAACATTTGAGCTTGCCCCTAAATCTAGCATGCAATTGTGTAACACTTTGTCGTTCACAAGTAAAGAAAGGTAGAAGGGCCAATTCTTCTCGTTTCCCAATTCTGTAGAATTACTGGTGCATCCTGGTAAGCCACGGCTGGTTGTTTCTCAACAGAACTCTTAGGAGGATCATCTATGGCTTTAAGTAGCTTCTCCCTTTGAGAAGGGATCTTCATAATCTCCGATACTGGCACTAACATCTTTGCATTATTCAACCATCCCCCTAAGTCAATATTTAAGTCTGTATTAATAGGCACATCTGACTTAGAAGGAGATACCTTGGGAACATTAGTTTGACCTTTATCTTGACTCTTATTTCCATTCCTTTAGTATGTAATGCCTCTATATTTAGCCATTTCTGCAACCTGTTGAGGTGTGGGCTTGGGCCCATATTTTTCCGTTGCTTTATCAACATTGTTGTTCATGAAATTTCCACTACTTCCACGATCCTCAAAATCCATCCAATCATGTCCACTTCCATAGTACCTTTCACCACACATGTTTATTTGTTCGTTTCCTTGGTTTCCATAATCATTATCACATTCTTCAAGGAAAACTAAACAAGTTGACTCCTCATGAAACTCACCACAAGGCCTACAATAAGGTATAGAGCGATGATCTACCAAGTTGGTGGATTCAAAAGGATTAGGTGGCCTTTGATCATTTTGGGGAGGTCTTCTTGGCCACTTATCATTTGGCTTGTGTTGTTGTCTATTACTTTGGGACCTCTCCATAGTGATCAATCTATTTTGCAAAGCATTAATCTAATTGGTGTGATTCACTTCCATTTGTTTAATTAATTGAGTCAATTCTTTAATCCCATCACTAGATGATCCTTGACCCTTGTCCTTCTTCTTCTTTTCTTCATTAACTTTTGAAGAAGAACCTCTGGTGAAACCAAGAATGTTGGACTTCCTAGCCTCAAGCATATTCTGTTCAATTTTCGCAGTTGTTTCTTGGGTTGCTCCCAAAGTCTGAGGATCCTTATCCCTTAAGGCATACCTCATCTCACCTTCAAATGCCTCTATATAGTAAATCAAAATTGCAGTGTCTGAGGGCTTAATATCATTATGAAGGCTCTTCACCAAGTTGTTGAACTTAGTGTTAAATTCTACCATAGTCTCATTTTCCTTTTTATGGCTAGTGGTAAGAGCAGCAAGTTGAAATCTATGTTATTTTTTATCACCCCATCTCTTTCTAAATTCATCCAAAATTGAATCAAGGGTGCTAAACTTATGTTGATCAAAATCTGTGAACAACTCGGCAGCATCTCCCTCTAATGAGTAGACAAACAAGGTCATCTTCACGTCTTCTTCTGTATGACCTCTACAATATTTCTCAACACACATGTGAAAACTTGAGATGTGAGCCTTGGCACTTATAGCGTTGTTCCCCTGAAAGATAGGTAACTTGTCAATGGCTCTTTCGAGAACTGCGTGAGGGGCACCTTGGATTGCTACAAAGTTCAAAGGTCTCAAAAAGATACCCATCGTTACGTTAGGAGTATTAGTGGGATTATTAACAGTTGGTTGATTATTAATTTGTAACAGGTATCGGATATCAGTGAGTGCTTCCTCTCCAAGACTTTCAAGTAGCCTCCTAGGAGCAAGGCGATTTAGTCTCCTCCTATAAAATTGTTCGGGTTCCGGAAAAGAATAAGTCACTCCTTGTGAATTGCTCCTAGTAGTATACTTGCTAGATTTTTTCAATTGAGTCGCCACTTGGAATTGAACCACTCAAAACTAGCCAATGCAAGCTCACAGAATTTTAGGGACTAAAATTTTATTGTTTAGTTCTTAAAAAATAAGTTAAAGTCGTTTTGACCAAGAACAAATGACTTGTCCCCGGCAACGGCGCCAAAGATGTTGTCGTCCTTATACACACTTGCAAATGTGAGCCAAGTCCTGCTCACTTAGTGTGTCCTTGGAGGCACAATGCCTGGGTTCAAAGCCCACGTTGTCACTTTGGCTTGACCCTCTTCCGTCTAGGCTTACTACTAGGGAAGCCAAGGGGGGTAGTCCCTAGTTTCTAGATAAGATTTAGAGTTAAGTTCTAGGAGTTGTTTTTAATTCCTTCAGATTTGGGGGGAGCCTAACCTATGATGCTAAGGCAGCAATGCAAGATGCAAGGGTTAGTTATGTCAAGCAAGCCTTTCCCTAGGTCAACTAAGACTAGTGCCTAAAGGTTGGGCAAGGTGTCAACTAAGTTAAAGGGTGTTTCGTTACAAATATGATTACAAAAGATTACCAAAGAATAGTTATTCCACAAGGATGCTAGATACAAGTACTTACAATAAAGAATGCTAAAGATACAATGATACGATGTAACAAACTAACCACGTTTTAAATGTATGTGCAGGATATAAAGAAGGTCAAGGCGATTGCGTCATCAACACATTTATCATCAACATTCATAAGGATACTTAGAAGATTTACAAATTAAAGCACAAATGTTCCACAATGACGAAGATACTCAACTCTTTGGTTATTTAACCCACAAAGTATTATTAGATGAACGATTGAATTACAAGTATTAAGCCCAAGGTTTAATTACTTAGTGAGTTAAGGGTTCCTTAAGATTGTAAGATTTTAATTATCCTTATTAAGTGTTTCACCAAAAACCTCTTCCCCCGGTTGCCAAATAATTGTTGGATGCTCAAGAAGTGAGGCAACGAGACCTACCCTAGCTTCGTAGGTCAGCCCGAAAGATTGAGTTTTTACGGAAAGGACGCTCTGCACCACGAGGTCATCCCCGGCCTAACACCTTCCGTTGCCCTCCTCAATCCCCGTTTTAGATGGTGAAGATGGTGATCTAAGGTACCCTATTAAGTCTATTAAGTTGATATATCAATTGGTTAGACTTTTAGGTGTATTAGAGAGTATTTAGGTGACTTTTAGTTGCCTTAAATAGGTGATTTTATGCCAAAACCGAAACTTTTATGAGCTTATAAAGTATGTTATCTAAGCATGAGAATGAAGAGCATTAACACATATAAAGCATTAAAAGAGAGCTCAATAACGATTTAGTTTATCACCATGCATTAGATCATTAACATGAGTAACTTCTTATGAAAGAAAACTAAAGCACAAGGGCAAGGACAACTTGCCAAAAGAGAAAAGAGAAAGCTCAAGCTTATCACCACTTATCTTATGTCTGTTAGGAGCATTAAGATCAAAGCATTAAGTGTGAAAAGAAGCTTGAAAAAAACTTTAGTTGTATGCCTACACTATCAACTTATCCAACAATTATTAGCTTAAGTATGATGGCAAGTGGCCTTAAGATGTTATAACATGAAAAGCAAATCACTTGCTAAACCATCTAAGCATTAACCATTTAGTGTGTTGGATTAAAGCATGCCAAACAAAAAGATATTGAAAGAGCTTATCACATGCAAAATAGATCTAAGTAAGTTGATTATGCCCCAAGGGCTTAAGCTAAGGATTAGAGTGTGATAGATCTAGATCTAGAAGATTTTAAACCATTAATGCATAATAGATCAACAACACATTACTAATCCTAGCCTTACGATTTTGGGGGTTTCTCTCCCAAGGTGTAGGCAATTATTAAACATAGAAAAGCTTGGAAAAGGAAAGGGAAAGAAAAACAAATCATCCAATGGCACAAGATGGAGGCAAGCCAACCATTGTGGTGCCAATGAGTGTGTGAAGAAAGCAAGCAAGCCAAAGGCTCACTAACCCCACGTCCTAGCTTGGAAAATACTTTAGAAAGTGAAAAACTTGAAAATGAACCTAGATCTAGGCTCACACGTGGGAGGAGGCCGTACCAATCCCTCTCCCAAGCTCTTGAGCTACTAAAAATCAGCAAAGTGACTAGATCTATGTACAAGAAGCTAGAAAGGACAAAGGAAGGGTTGAGAAATGTTACCCACTTTGAGATAAGGGTCTTGGAGTGTTGTGTGGCTATTTTAGGGCAACTTAACCCCCTCAACCTGCTGCAAACCTGCAAAAACCAGCAAGCTATGCTTGTTGGAAAATCTACACACAACCAACAATGTGAAGAAAAATTTATGTTTTTAGGACATAAATTTTTCTCCTTGAAAAACTATGATAAAATATGATTTAAAGTGACCAATCCACTATGTTAGGCTAGCTGAAATATATATGGATGAACAGCAATGAAGGAATGAGTAAAAGATAGAGAAAAGATGAGTTTATGTGTACTTTAAGGGAGGACTCTTCCTTGAGGCATTCCCAATAAAACCCTTGAGGCCAAACCTGCAAAAACTTGACAAAATCTATGCATACAAAGATAATATGATTGGATATGCTAATAAGATGAAATACTTGCACCCTATCTAGCAAACCCACAAATATAGATCTACAAGAATACTCGTTGTTAGATCTACCCAAGTAACACTTTACCCAAGATCTAATCTATGCAAATATCATGCCAAATCAAAACAACATTACCTCATGTGTAGCAAGAACAAAAATACTTGTTGCTCATCCAATAATCCTCCAAAGTTTCTCCTTTATTATTACTCAAAAATGGATCTTAGAGAAATACTTGCTCCAAAAACCCTAAGATCCAAAGAATGGAAGATGGACGAGAGAGAGAGAGGAAAATCAAGTAGCATAACAATAGCTCAAGATATGGTAAAGAAATGAAGGTGAGAGGGGTTCTATTTATACTTGGAGAGGCAAACTCACCCCTCTTGGATCAATGTCAAGTGTCCACCACCAAGTATAAGCTAGAATCCCAAGGGTAGGGCGCACCATCTAGGGTTTGGATCATGGATCCATGAGGTGGATGGGTGTGAGAGTGTTGGGATCAAGCAAAGAGGGTAGTGGGAGGTTAGGGAAGTGTGCCAAGTGAGAGAGGGGGCCCCAAAATATTTAAAAATATTTTTTCTAGAATTTTCCCAAGAGGGGGGGCGTAAATCCTCAAGGAGGGCGCACCTCTTGGGGCTTGGGGATAAGAAAGGGAGGTAATAAATGAGGGAAAGGGAGTGGGGGTGAGCTAGAGGGTGACGTGAAGGGTAGAGGAAGGTAAACCACAAGGGAGAGGGGTCCACCACCCCTTCTAGAAACAAGACACAACATCTCATCACCAAGGGGGGGCATAAATCCCCTAAGGGGCGTGAGGGTTGAGTGAGTGAGGTGGGTGAGAGGTTAGGAAAAGGTTGGAACAAGTTGGGTGGGTATGAATGTCTTAGGAAACCTCTCTCTAATTTTTATCCACCTTTACATCATCCTTTTAACTCATTATTACAATTTTACATTTTTTCTATGTCAAGACTTAGCAATTAAAATTGTTGTTTTTGATCGACTGACACTCCAGGTGGACAAACCCATAGCAAAAGTTGTCCGACTGAGCTGAAACTTGGTCCAAGGGTGTAGGGGGTCTCATTCCATTTCTTCTGAGCACAAATACCCCTATCAAAAGTCCAAGAACCTAGTTTTTACAATTTTTGCTCAAAAACAATTAATTAATTAAATAATTAAACCTCCAAACTTAGGGAAATTTAATTAAAAATTAATTAATTAAAAAAAAACTAATCTATACTCAAGGGAATTCCGCGAAACTTTCTAAGATGTCTTGCATTGTCATGTACATCATTCCTAAACAATAGTCACCAGAAGATAAGCCCATTAGAACGTCGTTCACCACTTTGGAGGAATTATTGCAAGTGTGAGGGAAAAACTCAAGGGAAATCAATAAGGATGAAAATCCCAATTGATAACCTGAGGATAAAAAACCCTCGGTGAAAGGAACTCTCCCAATGAACCGATTCCAAGGTAACTGACCTAATTATGACTCATGCAGACCTATTATATTATTGACCCACGCAGGGGTGCGGAAATTCCAGTTACAAAAAGAAGTGTTGGGGCCAAAAAAATGCCCTGTAGAACCAAAGTCTTCGACAAATTAGCATTTGATGATGCATCTCTTCATGGCACATGGAGTTGACCCCCTAGTTGGATAAGCGGTCAACATGGTCCAAGGGGGGCGCCCAAAGTATGGGGCCCTCCCCCACCTTAGTTTTTTCCTTTTTCCAAGTGTTCACGAAGGGGGGGGCGCCCCTCTTGCTAGGGAAACCCATGAACTTTACATTTCTTTCCTTGGGGGGGCATTCTCTTATGTTAGAATATTTTCCTAGCTTGGGAATGACTTTAGGAATCATTTCACCCCTTTATCTCATGACTTTAGGAATCATTTCACCCCTTTATCTCATGACTTTAGTCACTTTTACAAAATTTGGCTTTTCTACCTTAGCCAATTATTTGTTGGTTTTTTACTGACTTGGACTCCTCATGGACATTGACCTAGCAAAACTTGTCCAATTCAGCTGAAATTTGGTCCAAGGGTGTAGGGGGTCATAATCCATTTGATTTGAGTATCCATACCCATATACAAAATTACCAAGGACCAAATTTTTACATTTTACATCAAAAATAATTAAAATTTTCAATTTACGAGAAATTTTAATTATTAAAAACACCTATCAAAACTTAACGCAATTTCGCAAAACTCTAGGAGATGTCTAGCATGGTCATATACAACACTTTTATCCCTTAGTTACCTATTGGGATCAATCATTAGAACGTCTTTCACCACTTTGGAGGATTATTGAGTGAAAAACTCAAGTAATTAAAATTGCTGAAAAAGCGAAATTAATTACCCAAGGAAAAAACACTCTATGAAAGGACTTCCCTAATGATAAAGTCTTAGGCCACTAAATCATTACAATTTGACCCATGTTAACATGTTACATTACAAAATTTTCCCATGCGGGGGAGCAGACATTTCATGGAGAGAGAAAGAAGTTTTGGGGGTAGAATTGTCTTGCTGAGCCATAGGTCTTCAAACTTGTCGTACCACAAGGTACATATCTTCATGGTGCATGGCGTTGACACCTAGTTGAAATAGGTGGTCAACAGTCACTATGCAGCAATCAAGTCGATAATGAGACAACAGTCCCTTGACAATGAACTCGGCCCAATATGGAAGGCCTCTTCTCAATAAATATCGGTCCCCACTGAAAGATGGTGCTCCTCCACTCAAGGAACACGGACCAATAGAGATATTGTTCACCCAGCAGATGAGAATTAGTTCCATCATGTGTAAATCAACCCAACATGAATAAAAGTGGTCCCAACTTGTATAGACTCGTTCAACAAGTAAATTGTGGCCCCAACTTGTATAAACGCCACCCCAGCAATTGTAAACGACCTCCCTATAGCAAGAAATCGGCCCCTCTATCCATAAATTCACCCCCACGGTAAAATATCGCTCCCCGACAAGAGGAACACAACCCACAACAGAGATAACTCACCCAACAATGAATAAACTCGGCCCACAACAGAGGAAACTCGCTCAGTAGTGAATAAACTCGGCCCCAACTCTAAAAAATGCAGCCAAAACACCAAAAACACAGCCACTAAACCCTACTCACCCTCTTCAAGTAAAATCAACCCCTATGAATGGAAACTTCGTTGCCAAAGATGAAATACTCAGCCACATTGAAGCACAATGAAGAAATCTGTATGATCTCTTCTCTTTGATCGGCTAGGGTGGATAGTTTCACCACCGAACCCAATCCCAAATTCCTCTAGGGTTTTTCATCCCAAGNCATACATGAATGAATGGGTAGAGGCCCTTGCATTTCTTTTATAATTTTGGGCTCACCTTGTCCCTCCAAAGTGACTTTCATTTTATTAATATTTATTTAATTAATTAAATCACTTTAACTAATTAATTATCCTTTTTACCTCTAAAAAACACCTTATCTCTCCTTCTGGCTTCCTTGGCCACTGAAAGTCACTTCTCACTATCCCATCCTATAGTGTTGCTCCTCCCAATTCCAATGAGATATTACACTGAGAGGTTCCTCCAAGTAATGTGCCCAAAATGACCTCTTAAGTGAATTTAATTAACTTATAGCCCAAAATAGTCAAAATCATGGAAATCGTTGGAATGCAACGGAATCAAATCCAACCTGTGCGGAATGGCTCATAATGATGACATATGATGAATAATGCAAGTTGGACCCCAGAATGTCTCTCATTAACCTTTGTACTCACTATAACATTCATATGGCTACTTTGGTCATCATAAACCTCTCCACTATGATGATGTCCCAAAGCAAGGACATTACAGTCATCCCTGCTAGAAAATTTCTTGTCCTCAAGAAATAACTAAATCCCCTCAAATAAAATACAAGGATCCCATGTCCACCTGTGGGATACATAATATAACCCATCCAAATATGAACACTCATATACTCTACCCCCTGGGTCCCATATCAAGTCATGAACTACTAGCCCCTAGGAAGCATAACCCTGAAATATATCAACTCTGGTAGTCTCCTACATATGACACATGGCCTCATCCTAGAATGAATCCATACACCAGGTCTCTAAAAATATCCATATGGCCTCCATCAACTACTCATGTTGATGCCCGATTGAGGTGGTGCAAGGCCTCCATGAGGCACCCGCAAGTGATGCGCTCTTCTCAACACTGAAGCTCAATGGAAAGTTAGAATAATTTTTCCCTGCAATGGTCCAGTCTCCCCTATTAGTCAGTGTAATTCTCATTCATGTAATCTCTGGGTCCCATGCTAGCCTCTGTCAAAGATCACCATCCTAGCCCTACACTACTCTGACTATGACTGTCTGCCCCTTGCATACATCCTCAATCCTCCTCTCCTGGGTCCTCCATCTAAAATACCTATGACCATTGGACCTACTATCTAGAATATTTATGAGTAAATACATCTCTATTGAATAAGTACCAGTCCAACCATCTCCACATCTGATCATCATGACCAAAAGTAAAAAGTTTCCTCGCTCCATTAGACAAATCCCTGTACGCCAACTCCAAACCAACCCATGGTGGCATATGTGGCTCTCTGGCACAACCTAGGTCACCCTGTAGTCAGACATCTTGCTAGTCAAATGAACCCCCAGATCCCATCGTAAACTTGGAATTTTATCACTTCCAATCTCCTCTAACTACTCCTGTTTGAGACTGATCAGTGTTAGAAGCCCTTCCTGCTCATCTGCTATCTCTGGAGTCATGATGCTCACCATCAGTCACCATGTCTCAACTAGATTCCTATGATGATCCACCTCTATCCATCTGGATGTCGTAAATATACTCCTTTTAGGTGGTATCGGCCTAGCCACTCCCCATGTCCTCATCCATGACCAATCCCTCCTCATGCTACTGCCTATCATAAAAGTTTCAGGAAAGGATGAAAAAAACATTTGTAGCTATCTGTAGGACTAAAAAATACCATCTTCCTTGGTCAATCCCAAGGTTTCAACCAAGAGAACGTCTATTGGTACCCATGATAACTTCTCTCCTGTATTCATCACTAAACCCCAATCATCAGGTACAACCAAACGTAACTCCTCTATCTACTAGTAAACCAATATCCATCTCTCATCCCCCATGCTACTGCTAAAATGGTGAAGGTGAGGTCTCATAACTATGTTTTGCCTCCAAGGAGTGGCATCTGCATACTCCCCTAAGTGTGTCACCTCCTTGCAAGGAAGTACACCCCTATGAATCCCACCATACATCACGACATGCCCCCATGATAGATCACTCACCATTGTATGCTCTGGCATACTCATGTCGTCTACTATAGATTCTTGTTGCATCGTATGTCCTGGGAGTACTCTTGGATCAAACTCTACATGGAGATCAACTACTCTGGGAAAACAAATGGAAGTGTCCTCCATCAACTGGTGCTCCTCTGCTAGATCATCAACATCTCCTAGCAAGGTGAATGGATGATATATATGGGTGTCAAGTAAGGCAGATGAAGTGGATCTCTGACAAATCTCCTCAAGAGGTTTGTTTGACTTAGACTCTGATTCTTGAATGGTTGTCTGTGTGCCTCTCAAGAATCCTCGAGTGCTCTCCAACTCCTGAGTGAGTCTCTCTACCTCCAACTCCTGTTCCCTTAGATTCTCATGATACATGTCACCAATCCTCAATAGGTAGTCCCTGTTAGTCAATACTTGTTGGTAGTCGGTCCTCATCATCGATACTCTTTCCCTGAGAGTATGAAAGTCCTCCATGGAAAATCCCTCATCTAAACTACCATGTGCCAATGATGCCTCCCAACAATAATCGACCACTAATGCATGTGTGTCATCAAAACGTCTAGTGGTTGTCATGATCATAGCCTCACTAACTCTCAATTGTCCTGCTAAGTGGTGTGACTCCTGATCATAGTCATGTTGAGGTACCATCTCATGCCTCTCATTGCTAGTTCCATCACAAAAGCCCTCAACAACAATCTCTGCAGAAGATAAAGTGTTGAACTTCCTGTTGTCTATTGTGCCACTGGGTCTATCCATACATAACTTGACATCATCCTCAACTGCTAGCTCCCTCTGAATCATAATGTATCCAGTGTGAGAAGTTGTATCCTCCTATCCACTCAACCTGCTACTATCATCTGCTTCCCATGACCCCTTGCAACTGTAGCAAGGTTGTGTGCTCCTAATGGGTGTGGGGATCCTCTGTTCTTCCATCC
>SNQJ01S0113694.1:14218-28360 GCA_010110895.2 Picea sitchensis
AATATTTCAAATCTTTATTTTGAAGCCAAGTTTATAGGACCTCTTCCACTGAATTTCCTTGCTAACCTTCCTTACAACCAGTGACAACCTCCATCTTTGTTAACACCAGGATTGCATAAGGACAAAAATTTGTAAGTTCTCAATAGATTCTCCATCTTGCTTACATAAAGTACATATCCTTGGGTCATTTTTACTACGTTTTTGGAGTACATCCTAGGTTAAGGCTTTATTTCGAAGCACAAGCCATATGTAAACTTTAGGTTTCAATGGAGCCTTCACCTTTTATAGCAGCTTCCACCACCAAATCAACCCTTCCCGATTGTCATCTTCACACAAAGCTTTATAACCCAATCTCAGAGTGTATCTCTCCATACCAGGATTCTTGGACCAGACAAGAACGTCATCCTCATCTGATAATCTGACATGACATTTCTCAAGTTCTCCCACATACGATCTTTGCAAACCTTTATCATCTTTTGAAAGACCTAGTTCCTCACCATTTTTCCAACCTTGATTCAATGAAGAAGTGGTTGTTACATCTGCTGCCTAATCGAAGGTACATATACCTTGATTTTGCAAAATACCAATTAGAGACTGAGGGAGTCTGAATAACAAGCCACTTCCAAGTTCCAACACAGGGATCAGCCCCGATCCTGACTTTATCCCCTTTTCCTATCTTCCAAACTAGTCAATTTCCAACCATCGGAAAAGCCAAAATCAAAACCTTCCAAACTGTGGACCCATTTTGAAAAGTTTTGTTATCCTTCCTTATCCATTTCTCCACCTGCCTCCATAGTCCATTTTTTGAAATAATCCTCCATATGCTTTTTGCTGCCAAGGCCTTGTAAAAAAGATGGACATTTTTTAGCCCCCAACCATCTTCATCCTTCGGTTTGGCAAGGGATTGCCAGTTTACCAAGGGAATGCCTTCTTTCTCTCACTTACCAGTGCAAAGGAACTTAAAAAACCTCTTTTTGATTGCGTCCAACACCCTTTTAGGAATAAATGCCATTATATGTCAGTAAACTGGAATTGCTTCAATCACTGACTTGACTAAAGTCAATCTACCTCCCAAAGAGAGTCAACAATTGCACTAGTGCTTAGTCTGTTCTATTTTTCCAATCAGCCTCTTCTAATCTGCCTTCCTATAATCATTTGGTTTCAAAAAGAAACTACCCTAAAATTTGATATTTGAAAAGGAAAGAAGATCCACACTGTCCTTGCAATATCTTCCTCCTCCACCCTATTAAAAGTGAGGATTTCTACGTGTTTATTTCCATACATGAGGCTGAAGAAAATAGGTTGAGTATTTCTATTATTTTATTTACCTCTCTTGTAGAGCCATTGCAAAATAACAGTACATCATCAATAAACAACAAATAAGTCAGAAAGAATGTCCTTCCTAATTTAATCCTAGGCAAAGTTCTAGTTCTTTTTTTCCTCTAAAATGGATCTGCTTAACCCTTCTGCAATCATCGGAAAAAAGGAGAGGTGCCAGTGGGCATCCTTGCCTTAGATCTCTCAAGGGCTTTAAAAAACCTGAAGCAGACATTATTTAAAGCAACAAAGGAAACAAAAAGAAAGCACCCTAGGATCCAGTTTACCATTTGAACATAGAGTCCTATATGAAGCAGGATTAGTCTCAAATATAGCTAGGAATATCTATCCTAAGCTTTGAATAGGTCTGACTTCATAACCATAGCATCGACCCTTTAGGTTTTGATAGTATGCAGGCCCTCTTGTGCTATCCCTATAGCTTCATTAATTTGTCTACCATGACGGAATCCAAATTGTTCGTTTGAGATTGATTTTGAAAGTATTTCTTCACTTTGATAACTGTGACTTTAGCTATAATCTTATAGATACAATTACATAAAGAAATGGGCCTAAAATGCTAAATCATTCAAGAGTCAGGACTATCCTTCTTTGGGATTAAAGAGATAAAAGTAGAGTTAAAAGATGCCAACACTTTCCCCGATCTTCTAGTATTATTCACAGCCCTCAACAATTCCTCTTTCAACATATCATAAAAACCTATGAAGAACTCCACCTACCATCCATCAGGCCTAAAGATCTTGTCCTTTCGAAAGCAGGCCAAAATTGATTTTAATTCTTCCTTGGACACTTCCTCTATCATCAATTCATTTTCTTTCTCCCCTCCAAAGCTTGGAAAAAAGGACGTTATCTTTACTATTTCAACATTGTTGATTCTATCTGGTTCTTTGTACAAGCCTTTTAATGAGAGACTCCCAAGGTAGATAAATTCTTGAAGGACTTTGCCATACTATTGTTTGGCATTTGCAACTCTTAGATATTATTGATATTTTTTCTGTGATTTGCATAGTTATGGAAATATCTTGTGTTTTCATCTCCATTGGGATAGCTAGAGAGCTTTCCTCTTTAGCCTCCACCAAGCTTCTTTTTCTTCCAGCAATTTTCTCGAAGTATTTTCCAATGACTTCAATCTTATTCTATCCACATCCTCAAAATTTGTAACATAATCTCGAGAATAGATCTCTGTTATCTCCTTCTCCACCAAAATAAGGGCTTGCTCATATTTGCTTCTTTTATCAAATGCCCATTTTAAAACAACGATCTTGACTTTTTTGAGATTTGCTGCCCAATGAAGACTAGCAGATTCGCTTGAACTAAGGTCAAATCTCATCGTGGAGTTGGGTGATGCTACTTATCTTGTGAGAGGATTGGGCTCCATTTCCCTCTGGATGCCATCAAATGATTTTTCTTGAGTAGAATGATGTTTTGTTTGTTGGTCAGAGAAAAATCTTCTTTCATTTTCTTCTTTGGCCGGATCTTTGGCAGTTTCATTTGAAGGATAGTCATAACGCACTGTCGGTGATTGTAGTCTAACAAGTAAAATTACCTTGGTTGGAGGTGTGCTAGATGGTGGCCTTTAAAGGTTTCTTGTTGATCCTATAGCATTCGTATATTCTAGTGAGAAGCTAGATGAGCCTTCTAGCTTTAAGGAGGCATATATAAAGCATGCATGGCAGGATGCCATGGATACATGTTTAGAACCTATTGTGGAATTAGGGATTGATTCCAAGATTGCAACTGATGGGAGTGTTGTAGGGTACTTGTATAGGGTTGTTGGATTCTCTTAGACAAAGAGAGTTGTCCACGATGTTACTCTTGCTTTAGGATTCTCTTTGAAAGAGGGAAGTGGTAGTTTCAGGTTGATGCTTTAGTTTTTGGAGGTTTTGAGGTGCATGGGGATGTCGATGATTCTGGATCGTTGATGGCCTTGTGTGGGTTGTTGCTTGTATCATGAGCTTGGCATTTCAGGATTGATGCACTTACTTGTGCAGATGTCCATCTTTATGATTTTGATAGAACTGATTCACTTGTCTTGGTCTTGTATGGAGATGTGATTATCTTTGCGGGATTTCCTGAACTTAACTCATGATGTGGTGTCTAGAGATTTTGATTTGCGACGTTGACTTGAGGGCTGATAAAATTATGTTCCTTTAGATTCATAGGTGGTTAGTGTTCTTTGGAGGTTCGAGATGCTGTGAATTTAGATAGCATCTTGTGTTGTTGGATCTATATTCCAACACAATGAAAGACTATGTTGAGTAGAGATGTGAAGTTTGATGAAGATGTGAGATCTTTTAGTTCATAGGATTCTCCTTGATTGATTGAGGAAGTGAGGAGGTGGTTGTTCCAAGACTGATTCAAAGGTTAGAGTTGGCTTCAATTCATGATAGATAGGGGTGAGGTAGGGATGGATATGCCCTCACCCACTACTCTACTCATATTTGCCTTCTTGATGAATTATTTATTTGCAACTAGGGTTTTTATATGCCTATCAACTTGGATAAATGTAAGTAATTGCTGCAATTCTATGTCATTGTTAAGGTTTTAAGGTGATAATTACTATCTTGTTGCATGTTACTTTGTTCTAGTGAAACCCTAGGATGGAGACATAAGTCTTTCTCTCCATATGCTTTGTTTGTCCAAGTTTTGTGAAAGCATTCTTTTGCTAGGGTTAAGAACCTAATGCCCAAGAGTGTTTTCACCTTATGGTTTTGATCCTAGTCTTTGATCCTTGACCTAGGTTATCTAAAGAGGAAAAGCGACACCTAGGGCCCAAGAGTATTTGCACCCTAGGGATCTTCTTTTGAAGGTTTAGTCCTAAAAGGCCCAGCTTGGTTTTGAAGCCTCGTGCTGCATCTCATCTGGGTTCTAGATGGAGTGTTTGACTTCATAATCCCTAAAAGACAATGGCACTAGTATAAAGCTTTTCTTGTGGTGAAAATTGTACTTAGAATTAGCGTCTCTCACAAAGTGATTTTAACTAACCTTACTAACTCTAATTTTAGCAAACTAATGATATTTATTGATGCTGTCACAAAAGTTTGCTATAACCCCTAATTTTTGCTAATTTGCTGCATACATGCTTGGAAAATTGACTTAAGATACTCATAATTCAGATCTAGGAATTGGATACATTGTATATGTTGAATGCTTGGTTTATATGCTAAATTGATACATTTATGAATACTTTTTACCGTTTATTTTACCAGAGTATTGTCATATATTTAGCCATTGGTATGGTGCAACAAGCATTGAATCTATTAACTTATCTAGTGTCCTAAGGAGTCATTTGAGCTATATAACTTGGTAATTGCCTATATTATGCTACTTTGGTTGTTTTATTGTCTTGTACAAGTGAACCAATTACCTTGTAAAATTTTCTTACCTCTCCTAGACCCTGACCTAACACTTAGGTGTGACCAAGATAGGGGGCTATAGGTTCAGCTAATCTTGCTATTTGATCCTTGAGGTCACCAGGGAAGCATCCATTGTGGTGTACATCCTTCTTCCCACAATAAAATGAAAGGGGAAGTCTCTACTTAGAGTGGCATTCCCAATTGTTATTTACCTGGGATCTTGTGGAGGGATTTACACAAGTACAAATTCTGTGTGGGGCCCTCTTTTGTGTTTTGTGGGTTGTTTGTAGTGGACTAAGTCCACTTGACATTATGGACACTGCTTTTACCTCATATATATAGAGGAAGGAGTGAGTCATTTCTCATTGTCATCATTGTACTCTTTTCTTTGTACTTGTCTTATAGGGATAAGGTACGCTAGGGTTCATGAGGAAACCACGGGAGAAGTTATGAAGAGAAAAGTGGACATCTTTGTTGGGAGATTGCTCTTGTGAGATGCTAGGGTTTGTTCTTGTGAAGAACATGATGTTGGAGGCGATGATCTCATCATACCTTCATGCTAGTGTTGCTTATTCATCATCACTCTTGTGTTAGAGATGTAGGAGGGCCGTTTCTCTCCTTCTTTTAGCGCTGTATATCATCTCTTGTCTTGGGCACTAGGGTTTCCACCTTAAGGAGGCAGGAGATGAGGCTTAATTGATAAAATTTGGGGTTGTACTTGTTGAGGAGGGAGAGAAGAGGAGACATCTTGCATGAGGAGAAGGAGGACTTGCTAGCGGTGATTCTTTCTTGTTGGAGTATCCTTGGTGTGGCTAGGGTTTTCATTGTTTTTTCTAGCTAGGGTTTTGGAGGGTCAAGTTTGTACCAATTTTGTGATAAAGTTGTGGTTTGTACATATACTTCATTCTTATATATATATATATATATATAGTTCGAGCTGTCAATACTTGTGTAATTGTAGATTTGATTTCCAACTATCATTGTCCTCATGATTTGGTAATTTCTAGCTCTTTTATGTTTTTTTGCTGATTTGACAAAAGTTAAGGATGAAATTGTTAACGGTTTTAACATCGTTCTTGAAGACAAATAGGGCAGATTAACCACTGTAATAAAGTGAATTTAAGATCTGATTTATGCTTGAAAAGTGTGCCCTATGGGCTGAAACTTGTTGGCATATGTTTGAGTACAGCATCTCTTTTCTTGGGCTGTTTAGTCTGTTGGGTTGAAATGTAATGAAATATTGTCTGCTGTTTGCTGTTGTAAATTAATAATTCAGATCCGAAGCTAAGGTTGAAGTTCATAGGGATTAGATTCAAGGAACCTCCTTGGGAGGTGAAATTTCTGTTTTGAATTAAAAGTTAAAGAGCCTTGAAATTTCTACACAAACTTACTGCTATGTTAAGAATGACATATCTTTTAATTACACTATTCGCCCATTAGTCCAGCATTTTTTTTGCTTTTTTCTCTAAGAGTATCAATGTTACTAGCTCAAATCCATATAAACCTATTTTCGCGTTAAATGAGAGTGTTTGTTATTTTTCCCTTGGAATATTAATGTTACTAGTGCAAACCCATATAAACCTATTTGCCCATTAAATGAGTGTGTTTGTTATTTTTCATAGGCCTGAATTTTAGTCGATAAGCATGTTTATAATATTCCATGCCAACCATTGCCGAGGTTGTTGGACATAGGATCATTGTGCTTATCTCTCTTTATCCAAATACACACCATATCTAGTGGGAGTTGCAGGCAAAATAGATTGAAACTCAATGCACAAGCATTAAAATGCAAGCATTTGAGTATATTAGCCATAAATAGAAGAGGAATATGAATTTCACATTTTTGTGTCTACAATGTGAACCTCTAGATTACGACTTTAACAACTCGATACAGGTGCAATTTTTTTTTTTTTTTAAGGTGTGTGTGTGTGCGTGTAGAAGTAACAACACAATTTGACTCTATGTCGCCACTTGATGACTAACAAGATGCAACCCCGATGATCACAACAAGAAATTTATGTAAAACACAACAAGTAGCGCAAGCATAAAAGCGACATATTAGGTTGTATGCAGTCTGAACCTGAAGGAAGAATCCATAGTAGTAGATTTTATTATTTATGCACGAGGAAGGCGTTTAATCTTCGTTCTCTGCTCCAGAGAGAGAGAAAATCAGATAGGTTCCTGGCCAACTGCTTTCGGCGAGGAAACTAGTAATCTCGTCGGAGAATTAGAGTGGTGGAAACTACGCTTTTAAAGGCTTGAGACCTCTGAAAACGACCCAAATTATTATTACCAGCAGGGTGGAAACCTTTCCTTTAAAGGGCTCGATACTCTTGATACAGCACTGTATTATTTACACAGAAAATAATCACGCACATAGAATTATATACAGAGCGACTAGTTTATTAGATTGAAGAGTCTGATATCATGCAACTATGAGTTTGGACAATTCAATTATAGTACTAACCCTAAAATTAACCCGACCTAACGTCAGCATATAAATAAACAACTACTTTATTAACCTTAAATTTAACTGCCCAAGATAAAGACACAACCATCAATCGCAGTAAACAAGGTTATCTAACAACCACAAACTACAATAACCCTGACCATACATGATAACCATTTTACATTTTATATTACGAAAATCCTGCAATAAATTACAATCCTGCTTGTTTTATTTTATTGAATAGCCATAAAATTAAAAATTAGCACCACATACGGTAACCGTTACCACGGTGATTACTAAACTCTTGCGATAAATTACAATTACACATATTTATATGTTCCACCTTAAAATTCAATGACCTCACATGATAAAAAACATGGCAAATAAACAATGAGGAGCTCGCATTCATAAGTTATCAATGCTAGCATAGCAATCTTCCTAATGAAAGTACCTTACATTTTATATGTTTGACATTCTACAATTTCTATGTATTCCACAAAATATTAACAACATTACTTTTGCACCATAACCTTGCACATAAAATAATGATCACATCACACTCTATGGTGTAGAACCTTGCACTAAATAACAGTGAAATTTCATTTGAGGTGGTCTAACACTAACGCTATATTATATTTTATATTGCAGTAACATTACCCTTATATTTCAACCTATATATTACAGTAGCGTTACACATTACTATGCCTGTTTTATAATATCAATTACAATACCAATTCGGTAACAGTACAAATTGACAACCATATCTTTACATGCCCTTGCAATATCCATGCAAATTCAAGATTCAGTTCCTAGGGTAGCCATCAAGTAGACAGAGCTAAAAATATTCCCAAGATTCAAGGCGGAAAAAAAAGGGAAAAACAAAACCATGGAAATTTGGTGGAAGGACGTTAGCGGATAAGCACATGAATTCTATACCTGAAATACCTCTGGACACTTACACAATATGCAATTCTAATTAATTGATTTCGCCATTCCAGCCACATAAAAAAAAGTTATTGAATTCTAATCAAGAAATGATAGGAAAGGAAAGTAACAAGGGATGTCAAAGTCAAAATTTGTGGGCAAATCTTCCTACTTCTTTGATTTTCGGATTACAAATAATCGAATCCCATTCTCCTTTGTTATTCGTTGCCTTAAACACTGGCGGACGTCAATACGATATTCTGTAATATTGCACTGCAGTGAACTATTACCTTCGATTTCAAATTTGTGGCTATCCTGTGTATCAATTCTTTATTATTATTATTATTAAGAATTAACGATTTGCAATTCTCTCGAATCAACTTTATTGTAGTCACGAGTTTCTTTTGAAATAAACTCACTATTTAAAGAGGCAATATTAAATGACAGAAAATTTCATCAAAGACTGGATTCGAGTTTTATTCTCTGAATCCCTCCGTAAAGAGTTCAGACTTTACCCAAACAAAATTAGTCTCTTCTTGGACTCAGATTAAATTTTACAATGTTACCATCCCCACAATAACAAATCTCCAAATGGAAAAGTCGCTTGCAACTACTGAATCAAATTAACCAAACCAAATAACCTGTTCTTTTAACGATGGGAAATTCAATGGTCTATACAGATTTGAATGCTGAGAATGGCCCTCCAAAATATATAAATGCCCTGATCAAATAAAATGCCTTTGTAAATTATAAGCCCACGATGATATAAAATACCCATCGTAATCTATAAAGTACTTACGGTGAAATAAAAGCGCCCCAACATATAAAACGCCCATTGTAGGTATAAGCATGCGGTGAAATGAAAAGCGTACGATCCTCGGTGCCTGCTAGCGATACATACGCCGGTAATAAAAGCGCCCGATCAATAGGAAAAGCGCCCACGATCCAGCGAGGAAGCGCCCACAATCAAATGGCATTACCCGGTCAGCCGATGCCTACAGCGATACAAGCACGTCGCGGCAAATAATAGCAGCCCCTCTCGAACAATAGGCAATCATATAAAAACAAGCGGAGAAGGGTTATTAACAATGCGCAACCTGAAGTGGAGGGAAAAACCAACGATCAACTTAATTTATATATATAAAAAGAAGGGAGACCATCAACGCCGCGATCCTTAAAGTTAATTGGCGAATGTTTACCCGGTGTAAGCGATGCAGGAGCTAGCGTTTTTCAACCCCGGTTTAAGTATAAAGGCGGTCGAATCAAAACCACTTTCGTGGCTGATTTGAGTCTTCGTTGCAATGTAGACGCCAATTCATTTCTTTATTGCCGAATACCAAGATAACAAACTCGGACAAGAACCCATTGAGTTATCCCATTGCCAGAATACAATGATAAAAAAAAAGTCATTCTACCCTTCCATTAATAAATAGATCCACATAAATCCTAACACATTCTACCACAAAAATATGAAAAGCATACCTGCGCCCTTTAAAACGCTTTGGATGGCGTCAGCCGTCTGCCGTCATTATACGTGCGGCGTCCGGCGCTCATTACCCATCCCGGCTTCGTCGGTAGTAGAGACTCTACGATGCTTAACCAATGGCTAGGGTACTCTTCTTCCCCTTAGCCTCGAGCCTCAAAGGGGCCACACACTATCCGGATGGTAGATCTAGCTTCCCATTTCATACCATGAGGTGACTGCAACTCCCCTATTCGGAAATTCCAACTCTCCACAAGTAATCGGTCAAGTCACAAATCCGACAGCATAACGTTACACGTACTTGACCGATCCCTTCTTCCTCATCTTCCCTTTCTTCTATTATGGTTTTCCCACCTCCAGCTTTCCTAAATCACATTTTAATTAAAGTTTAATAAAAAATACTAAATGATCTCCTTCGCACAAGTGTAGTCCATCCCTCTTTCCTCAAGTAATTATTTTCTTTAATTTATTAATTTACTCTCATTTCCCTCACCCACCTAGAAGTAAATTTAGGAGCAAATCTACTCCTAGGTGTTCCTAGATTCCTTCTGAGGGTTCTTTCCCTAAAATGAAGGATTTAACTAATTTTAGTTCATTTAGAAGGTTCTTAATTCTTGATTCCTTACTATGTTGACCTGCTTTTTACCGCCATAAGTTCCCTGCTTTCCTTTATTATGTTTCCTCATTTACTTAGTTTCCCAATTCTTATTATTCCCTTCTTTCCTTTTATTAGACCCAAAATGGCAGTTACGCTATTAAATCTTTCCCATTTATTATTTATTTAATAGCTTTTGTACTTTCACAAGTTAGGAAATAATTTCTTCTTTCTAAAATTTTAAAACCATTAGTTTTAATTAAATTCTTACTCTCTTCATTTAACCCAAAAAATTTATGAAGACCAAACTATTACTTAAATTGGAGGCTTTTGTTAAATTTTATTATTTTTATTCTAGGGTCTTTTTCTTAAGGTTAGACTAAATTTTTACCCTAGAAAAGTTTGAGACTTAGGACTTAGATTCTAAGCTGGGTGACACTTGGTTAGGGAAGTTTTTTAGGGATTTCTTAAGGCGTTAATGTCTTAGGGGCTATCTAGGTTTGTTCTTCATCATCATCAGCAGCGGCGTGCCGCCGAGGCCTGCGATCTCCAAGGGTGCCCTTTCGCCGTTAGATTTCTTTTCTTAACCGGGATGCGCCATTATCCAAGGGTGCCACTTTCGCCAACTTGTGTTCTTCGGCGCCGCGTGCCCGCCGGGATGCACCGCGTCCTCCGAGGTGCCACTTTCGTGACTTGGTGATTGGTAGACATCTATAACCCACGGAGTCAACACTCCGCCAGGTGAGCATTGTAGGAGACTAAGGGCTCTCTAAGGAATAAGGCCCCCGCCTTATTGTGTGCCCTTTATAATCTTCGTGAGCGACTATCTTTTTTTTTCCCTCATGACATCGTGGGTTTTATCGAACTAGGTAATCGTTAACCTCTGATTCGAGCCGCGACCGAAATTTGAAGTGGTAATGGCGGGGGTTCTTTGTCCACACCTCTCCCTCGGCCTCTCTGGAAATCATGTGTGAACCCTTTACTCCAAATATGACAGTGCGGTGGCAAACTATGGTCGTGCATCATCGATAATCGTGTTAGAACATGTCAGCATCATATCATCAAATCAATGAAATATCCGCGATAAATAAATCAACCCAAATACTTTGCTCCACACACGACTCAATCCCAGGAGTCAGGGGGTTCCCTCGATCCTTTACATCCTCCAAGGTCAAACCACCTCCAATGGCCGAGTCAATAGCTTTTGTCGTCAAGCGATAAAACGCATCATGTCATCTATCTTAAGCATCGCCAGTAAAGGATAAATGTTTAACATCATAAAAGTCCATCTCTGCGAGCAAGGTGTCCTCAAAGAATAAGTTTCTCGGTGCACCAGAGCGGGATGTTACACTATATGACTAAGAATTCGAGAGTTTGTTTAATTGGGAGTTTTTTAAAAATAGAACTTGGAAAAATATATATTATAAAGGGGATTGCGACATACTTGAATAGCAAAAGAAATTACATAGAGATAGGCGCGGATAGCTGCCATGATTTGTCTAGTGAGCTAGGACATAATATGCCAAAAACAGATTTTTAAAACTTAAGTACATCTGTAGTTATATATAGAAATTTGAGGAACTAGAAGGAGCAGTGCGTCTTTGACCTCTTGTTGGACTCTAAGTTTCATCAACCAAATCAGTCCTTTGTTTGTTTTAGGACAGCAAACGGGTCTGAAATTTTCTGCCAAGAAATCTGCCTTCAAATTGATGGTTATATATGCTCTTTTAAAGGTGCCCTTGCAAGTGTTTTGGTCACTAGATGTTGGCTTTATACAAACTAACTCAAAACATATAACAATCCTCTAGGATGTTTACAAGCTCCTACATCTGATTTAAACACTAAAGCATACATGATAAATGAACACAAGTATTTGTGGTCAAAGCGTGATATGGATAAAACCAGTTTGGAATATAAGTCCATATATGTGATTTAATAAATGTGAGATACAAGAAGTACATGAAACAAATGAACTTGATAAAATGGAAACTCCTCTTAAGCTGCTATACAAGTCCAAGATGGTGAATGTGCCCAAGCATGGTTTGCCCTTCTCCTTTGTTGCTCAATCCCACTCTAGCCTTGCGTCCTTGCTCCTTATTGCTTTATAGAAGAAACACTTGCACACAATCGCCTTGTGTGCTATCTCTCAACAAGGCACTCCAATCCAGCACAATTTGACAGAGTGAGACCTCCACTGCTGAGTGTAAGCCCTCCTCCTATGAGTGCCTCCAAGCAAGCATGAAGACACCACAGGCAGAGAAGTGGGTAAGCCTCCTAAGTCCTCCATGGAAGGAGTTGCCCTTGCTGCCCTCTTCCTTTGCTTCCATTCTCATCTCCATAGCTCAACTCTTCCTCTCCAAGTGAACAAAAGATTGAATGAGCCTCCTTTTTTCCCTATGCGCCCCTCTTAAGGAATCATAAGGAAACCTAAAGATCAATGGCTAGGATCACTTCAAGCCATATCATATCAATGGTTGAGATCTCTCAAAAGAATCTCAACTCAAAACCCACTGTGTTAAGTTTCCATGATTTACTTTATGTCCCTCCAATTCACCCACAAAGTGTGATACGCCTCACTGAAGTGATAAATTTCACCGTTTAACTTAGGAAAATATCAAAGTAAAATTAAACCTTATACCATATAAAAGGCACAATGGGTCAAATATTCCCTCTTGTGGTTAGAGATCCAAAACCACAATGGGACCACTTCTGCTGGTACACCAGAACTCAACATTATAGTCATCCAAAATTTCCTTTTAGCATATATTCTAAAGAAGATCCCTGATATTCTTATCGTTTTACAAAACATAAAAACTAGTGAAAACCATGTTTACTAATGGCTTCGTCTTGTCCAATGTTGAAGAGATGAGAATCCTAATTGTCGAGATCCATATCCTTCATCATTTGATGGACAACGCCTTCCTCCTTGAGGCCTTCTTGAGATGAATTCACCGACAACTTGAGGTTAGAGGTAGTTGAATGAGAACCTTTGCTAAGGGTGTAGACCATATTTCTCAACATGGAACATTCTACGTCCAACACTTAGATTTGTTGCTTTTGTTAAACCAGGGGTATTCATGACCATTGCATTATGAGAGATACATTGGTGCTGTATTCATGACCATTGCATTCTGAGAGATACATTGGTGCTCATTTTCATGGACTTTAGTGGTCATTGAAAATATTGAAGTTCTTTTGCTACTGATGGATTCCTCATACCTTTGGAGTACCCTACAAAATTCCTATGCCTCTCTATAATCCATAAATGGGGATCGATATCCACATAAAGAAAAAATACATTACAAGTCCCAATATAAAGTTCGAGTTCGTCTATTAGACAGATTTTGCTTCCAAAAGATGAGCAAAGAGAGTCAGAGCATGGAAAAAAAGAGACAAAAATCCAATGTCCAGAAAACATATAAAGCCACCAACCCAAAGCGCCCAACACCACCAGAATGCCAAAAATCACCAAACATCACCAGCAGGAAGGCCAAAACGCCCAACACCAACAACTCGAGGTCATCGGAACCTAGAGTTCCAAAACAACAAACGCCATGTAACAACTAGAATTTCAAAAACTCTAGAACACTAGACACCATACGAACTTCAAATTTCTAGAACAGAGAAGTGATAGAGCACCAGACGTTGATCAAGACCTTTTTCACCATATAAAAGTTCCAATACACAGACCAAAAATAGAGAGAAAACCTTACTAGGAAGAAAAAATGTCTTGGAGCAGTCCACCATCAGAGAAGGTCACACAAACCAACCATGAAGTGCGCCATTATTCCATCTGAGCCCTAATAAGATGCACGGGATGGTTCAAAGTGTCGGTTAAGAATTAAGGCTTACATGTATGAAACGATGGGGTAAGTCCTTTCATATCTTGTTCCCTTGCTTAATATCATATGGCGGTGGAGGTGCTATGACATTTGTTGATTGATAGAGTTATAACGTGTATTCATGACCTATAACATACAAAGGATTAAGGTATGGTTTG